>JABSTQ010002287.1:0-102621 GCA_013358835.2 Ixodes persulcatus | reverse complement strand
TTTTCCGTTGAACGGTTATTTCTCTATCTGCTTCAGTTTTGATGGTGTCAAGAAACTACCGCGCTGACACAAGGCGCTTATAGTTGAGTAAACCTGTCACTAAAACTACATTTCATGTCATGAGCTGTCCTGGGGCGTACTAAGCCGAGCATTCCAAAGATTGCATGACAGCCTCAAATGCGTAATGCATATAAGCTATAAGTCTAGATGCTGCAGGCTCCGCATCGGTTTCTGTCTTCAAGTTCTTCCTTCACCAGCCATAGAAAGGCCGCCATTCGCATGTACAGATGATACACACTTAGGTGATGATAGCTATGGAGGTGGCCAGACTGAATTTCTGGAAGGGTCTATTGATGGCTCCGTTGGTCGGCACTTTTTGAACATTTCAAAAAAAAAGTGTAACTATACTCCGTTTCACCTTCTGTTGTACCGCAGCGAAGGCTAGAAGCGCGAGCTCAAAGCGTTGGCAGCTGCCCTTGGTGCACGAGAGTGTGCCGCCGAGATGTGCCCTGGAGCAAGGAGCTCGCGCTTGTAGCCTTTCCTGCGGTACAACACAATGTGAAACAGAGTATTAGCAGCGAGATGTTTTAGTGGCGCTCTCCTATGGTTACCTTTCGTGACGTCATTACCTTGCGAACAACAAGTTGGGGTTTTGTAAGGATCATGTGGAAGCTTGAAATCATGGCGCTCTTAAAGCAACACTACCAACACCGTCGAACTTGAAGTTCTTTCATTCCTCTTATTTCCGTCGATGAGAAATCCTTTGCTGACGTCATAGTCAGCATTCGGCCAATCGCGGAAGGCCGACCACAGCGACGCTTTCGATCGCGCACGTCGCCAATAGGGAGTATTCACTGGCGGCCATAGCTGTGTGCTCGGCTGCGGAGCGCGTGCTGAACGCGAGCCTCCACAGTTCTTTCGCCACGTGCATTCCGCACCACCAAGATTGCCGGTCTTGGCAGCCTATTAATGCGAGCTCGTTCTGAGCATGCGCTCTAAACAGTGACCTCAAATATGGCGGCCAGTGAATACCATCAGCAGACTCCTAGCGAAAGGCCTGATAAGGCTGTGAAGGCGATACTTTTGTTGATCTATTTTTTGTGTGTGCTATGTTAGCGCACGTGGTCAAACGCTTGCATACGCTACAAGCGTGGCTCGTAAGCACCCTAAGAGACGTGCAGGGTTGAACAGAGATATCGTAGGGTGCCTCAATGTCCTTCTTTTTAGGGTGATGCCACCCTTTGTAGTACCCGTTGCCGACAGCACGCGCTCATGGGGAAAATAAAAAGAAATGTACGAAAACAAAATGTCGCCATAGCACAGTCAGCACCAAAAAGCATGCAGGGACACACTTTTCACGCGCTTCTGAACAAAAAATAAAATAAGCGTGTGGGACGAAATGGCGAGATGCCACCACCCTAAGCAAAGCGCACATGAAGGCACCCTAAGATATCCTAATATGTAGGGTGCCTCAATGTCCTTATGCTTAGGGTGATGCCACCCTTTGTAGTACCCGATGCCGACAGCACGCGCTCACGGGTAAAATACAAATAAATCGACGAAAACAAAATGTCGCCATAGCACAGTCAGCGCCACAAACCCGTGCCGGGACACGCTCTTTCACGCGCTTCTGAACAAAAAAAAGAAAAATAAAAGTGTGGGACAAATTGGCCAGATGTCTCCACCCTAAGCAAAGCGCACATGAAGGCACCCTACTAATATGTATTTGGAAACATATATGTATGTATTGGAAACATTATTTCAGATATTCTCAATCTCTGCAGACCTTGTTTGGTAACCACTGGATATGAAAGAAAAAAAGAAGCTTGAATTCTACTATTTTGAACAATTACAATATATTTTCTTAACCAACAAACAGGTGCTTACTCTGAGATGCAAATTGAATTTTGGCGTTAGCGTTTTGGCGCCCAAAACATTTTTTTTTTTTTTTAATTTAACAACTTCCTGTTTTGCGGATTACTAAGAAAAGCAAACGGGCATCAATAGGTAGAATACGTTTCTACCTAAGGTGAGGCTTACGTTTCTTTTTTTTCTCTCACCTTTCTAATTTTTAGGCAAAATCAAATGAACTCACAATAACTTTAGTGTTTTCATAAGTAACCTCGGGAATTCACTATGATATTGTTTGTTACGACACCTCTTTCAACAGTGATCTTACTATGTCACGGTGGAACGAAGCGGTGCTACCTTACTTGTCTGGAAACAAATTGGGTGTGTGTTTATGTTTATACAGCCTAGAACATAGTCTGACTCAACGGGCGACTTGTCTCCCAGCTGTTGGTGATCAATTTAGCCAGTGCAGTACAACCGGTAGCCTGGGGTCTTTAACGTACAGAGCGCGACACTGTTAGCGCGAACAGCGATCGCCGGTTTTTCCAGTTTTTCTCTTTGAAACCAGGGATGTCATTCAAGTTATTATTGCTGCGGAAAGAGCTCGTTTAGTTCTATAATGTAAGCGATAAAATGTCATGCTCGCTACTACTATTTAGAAGTAAAATGCAAAATGCGCCGATGTTCTGTTCGCGCTAACAGTGTTCGCGATGTGTACATCACGCAATAGTAATAATACACGACCGCACGCCGGTACGATGCTCATCTATATAGACCATTTTTCTGTTTACAAACATGAGCTGCCTCCTGCGTCCCAAGCGACTTCCGGTCGTTCCGTGCTTGCGACCCTGTCGAGCCTGCTTATTTACCAGTGCTAGAAAGCATAAATGCTACAGGTACATCAAAGTTGGAGATTTAACAAGGACCCTCGGCTGGACAATTTAACGTTTTAAAGGAGAAAATTTGGTTTGCAAGAATATTCGAAAAGGTTTAACAGATCTCGGGCTTCTTCGTTCTCTTGGCGTTCACGTGGAGAATTGGTGGTTAAACGTTTCATCGACATTTCAAGCAGCGGTATTAAGGTGGGCTTTGTTCATTCTTTTTATGAACCGGAAGTCTCTGGGACGTCAAAGACTATAGCACCGCCTGGTGGCGTTTGCCATGAAAGGAGTCTATAGATCGAAACGGGCAGGGGTGATATTCGAACCAGGATCCTGGGTTATACAGCGCGAGCTTTCGCTCCACGTGCTCCGAGCTGGTGTGCTCTAGCCCACTCGGCGACCGATCCTTTTTTATTTCTTTATTGGCACTTGGCCACCGAACCCTCTTTATCTGTCTGGACTCAAGCCTTTCGATGTGTTTGCGTTTGTCTTGCAAGTGGCGTCAAATGCGCCAGTGGACGAGGCCGTGTCTCGAGCGGCTCTTGAAGCAGTTGTCGGCGCAGTACTGAAATGAGCGGCCCTTTGAAGCGAATGGCAGCGGAGCACCGCTCCTCGCACGTGTCTTGCGCGTTTCCGCAACAATGTTGGTGGTACTTGAAAGCGTGAATTTTACAAATGAATTTAGTCTGCAGTTGTCGGCGCAGTACTGAAATGAGCGGCCCTTGGAAGCGAATGGCAGCGAAGCACCCGCTCCTCGCACGTGTCTTGCGCGTTTCCACAACAATAGTTCGCGGTACTTGAAGGCGTGATTTTTATCAAAGAATGGACCTCTTGGCGAATATGTGCTGCCACCTAGACACGCGAATCGGTTCGAGACTAGGGGACTGGAAAACAACGCGCGCCCAAGGCCTCTCCCACCCGTTCCACGCCCAAAACGTCAGCTACACTGTTCACCCATTGAGGCGATGTGACCTATAGATACGGCTCCCCCAAGCTCACCTTTGTCCCCATCGTGCGTAATCTTCCGCCCCGAGGTCGACACAACAAAACCGCTCGAAGGCGAGAAATGCAAGATGGCGGATTGTTTGGAACTAGATACTCTCGAAACCCAGGCGCATGAAATACTCCGCGCATGCGCACCGTGTATTTCTACAAAAGGTCCATTTAGACTGCACTTGCCGGCAGCGCCTTCAGCTTATGGAATTACGAGGATAACTCGAGTGCAACATGGCTTTGTGTATTTGGGTGGTTCTTTTTCGCTGACAGGCAGACAGACGGAAAGTGTCCTTTCTTGCCATACCCGTTGCCAATCTTGTCAGCTGCTGTGCACTTGGCGAGCGATTGTGGACGAGTAGTAGAGCCGCGCCACTTGCTTGGACAGAACTCCTTGGTACAGTTTACTGGAAGGAAACGGTTGCTTCTTGTTGCTTTTGACTCGACGCGCAGAAGTGTGGACCTCTTCGACGAGGTTCACACCTCTGGACGTGCAGAAGTGTGGACCTCGCCACTAAATGAGCGATGCTTAGGGTCGGCACTCTGTTCCCCAATATTGGTGAGGGCGCCGCCATCTTGGTGCTTGCACAGAGCAGACGCAACTGCCGATCGTCATGATTCAAAAAGGCAACTTCCTCGGCATTTGATTCGGTGTTAGGAAGCTCATGTAATATTGCTTTGCTCTGTCGCGAAGCGTTTAAACATTTGGAGGACGTAAAAGCGTTTCCTGTGATTTCAGATAAAGTTTCAGGTAACTGGCAGCCATGATTTTAAGCCACAATATGGACAAGTGTTGTTACCCTAAAGCGTACGGTGGCAATAGGAAAGATCATGGCGGAACAGTGCAGCAATGAGCTAGATTTCAGACGCCATGTTCTTTTATATATAGTGCCACTAAATAAGCTACGCTTCAGAGTAACTACACTTGTTCATATTGTGGCTTAAAATCATGGTTGCCAGTTGTCTGAAGAATTAACTGAAATCGCAGGAAACGCTTTTCAGTCCTCCAAAATGTTTAAACAGTTTGCGACAGAGCAAAGCAATTTTATATGAGCTTCTAACACCGAATCTAATGCTGAGGAAGTCGCATTTTTGAACCATGACGATCGGCAGTTGGTCTTCTCTGTGCAAGCACCAAAATGCCGGCGCCCACAACAATGTCGGGGAACAGAGTGCCGATACTCTAAGCGCAGCTCATTAGTGGCTCTAGCTCTTCCCAGAAGTGGCGCACGACACGTGTCTCTAGCATTTCCACAGAAGTGATTGGCGCCACTTTCCCAGGATAGATGGGCTTACTCCACACAACCTGAGAGCGGGTTTGCAAACCAGTATTCAGACGAAGAGCAGGCCGATATATGACATAGGAAGTGCAAAACGCCACTTTATTTCTCTTTGTTTCTAGCTTTAAACTAAGCTCAATCTTTTTTTTTTTTTTTTTTTTTGCAAAACAATGTTTGCGTGTAAATGTGTGGTCGAAACGGCCGCAACGCCGCACCTTGTGCTTTCGATAATTTCGAACGTGGATGGAACTTCAAATTCATTCGGAAATCAGAGCTTATTCTACGTTTTGTAAGCCACTGCAATCTACGCATGTACTGGCTCGTATCTCGCGCCGCCTGTGGCCGCTTCCTCCAGTGGCGGACGCAGAGCGAAGAAGATCTAGCTCGAGGTCCGCGGCGAACAGCCCGTGGCCCGAGCCCACCCCGAGCGCCCAACCTGCATGCGCAGCTGCGAACATGCAACTCGTTTGTTTCGGAAAAATTCTGCGCCATCTATGAGGAAAAGGGTACAAATAAATAGAGGTTGAATCCCCCTTAAGGGTGACCGGAGTATAGTATGCGTCAGCGCCGTCATTAGCGCGTCTCGCAGCGTCTCACGAACGCGAGGTTAGCACGCGACAACTCCAAGACGGACACGTCTAGCTGCTTAAGCTTTGCGGCGTCTGTCGCAGAGCTCGAGCGTGTTTGCCGCTTGGGGCGGGCCGGGGATTCACTAGCAATGACGTCATGCACAGACATGCATTGACTCCTTAAGTGTGACGTCATGGGTCCAAAAAACCGTTGCTAGGGTCGTTGTTATGGACGAATACATGTGGCTCGGTTTCGCTACGAAAACCCGACCGTTCAAAAATTAGGAGTATTATTTAAACTTCTAAAAATCACAAATGTAGAAAGCTTGAATGTCATATATGTTTCGACAGAAGTGTGCCGGTAATCGCTCGTTTCTGAAATATTTACGACTGCAACTCCGGTCCTCAAGATGCCTGCAGCTGACGACGAATGCAAGAAGTATGCCGTCTGCCGCACGCCGGCCGGCCAAACCGGGGCCGTCGTTTGAATCGTGTGAATAAAGACGATATTCTGACATCGCGTTTGTTTGAAATATAATGAGTTTCAGACACTTATAAGAATTATAGTGGGGTGCGATGCAAAATATGGTTTATCGAATGTCCGGCGTCGATCGAGATGATCGTCTGCTAAAAGATCGCATTGCACCCGTGAGAAAAGCACTTCAGGCGATCGGTTAGAGATCCCAAATTTTGTTTGCGGACTCGCGCTATGCGAGGGTGCTTCGTATACCTGGTTGTAACCATCGCGTGTTGAAAGACCCTTGCAGTTTCTTCAGATTTCCGCAAGACCCCAAAGCGCGAAAGAACTGGATAAAAAACATAAGGTGAGTTCATTACAGATTGTACTCGCATCGCGGGTTCGATGGAGATCTTCACAAAAGAGCACATCCAGGGAATTTGATGTATACCAAGGGGAAAAAAAAAAGCAAATACTGCGGAATTGCGATAGACATGCAATTCTTTAATAACCTGACAGCCACAATAATAATAATACAAACGACTTACCTCGACGGCGTACGATTTGTTTCTCATGCTGGCCTGCACTACGCGGTAATGCACTTCAGGTCGTCGTCGTAACTGATCGCATGACGTGGTTTGATTTTACTGCATTTTCACCCCTCGTAACTAAGCTAAGCTCTTCCCAGAAAAAAAAAACGCACATTGCGGAGGCCTCTACGGCCATGGTGATGCACTTGTTTTTGTCGCTCGTTTACCGACGCAATTCAATTAAGAAGCCCGCTGCAACAGAGGCCAGCAAATCTATCGTGTCGTCTGCTACCAAAGCAAAGCGGAGTGCCAGTCTTCAGAAATGGCTTTCATCGTTGCGATACGACACTGAGACGACAAGAACATCTTCATAATCGATATCAAGAAGTTAGGTTGCTTACAAAAATTATTACTTACTTTTAAGCAAAAATCTAGCCTCATGGGAGTCTCCATGCATTAGTCCATAGCAACGTCCCTAGCAACGGTTTGTTTGGACCCAGACGCCTTGTTGTGACGTCATCACTTCCGGGGTCCATTGGTGCGGCATGCCAGTAAAAAAGTAGTCGAAGCAGAAAAAAAAAAAGGGGGGGTGGGTGGGGGGGGGGGGGGGGACGAGTATGGATTGAACGCTTGGTTCCAATAAGACCTCATCAGAACACTTTTATGTACAAAAAAGTCGAATCGATCATATGCATGGCATGCTGTCTGCCTAGAGCAGGAACGCAACCTCCTATACTGGCAAGTCATGTCCAATTTCTGGCTTCCCCAGGCTTTGGCGCCGTTGCGCCTGCTCCACATAATCACCACCAGGGAACGCCACCCCCATACAATGGAAAACGATGCTTGCCGCCGCGCAGCTGGGCAGCAGCAAGATTATATAACTTTTTTCACAAGAGCGCGGCCATCTCGAATGTCATCACTTCTGGTATGTGGTAAAACACCGTTTTGATCTGTCCACGCCGCTGGACGGTGTTTACGAAAAATGCGTGATTGTCACACATCCTAGTTTTGCCTCACCTATATTTTCTCGCATATTCCCGGTTGAAATATTGTATTCTTTTTTCGTCCCGTATACTAAATACAGGTTTTAAACAGGTTGCCCCCCCCCCCCCTCCCCACTACCCGTGAGGCCGTGAGAGAGAGAGAGAGGGGAACTACACGATGCGACATGGGTTGTATGAGCCCCCATGCAGACGTCGCCCCCACACGTCAGATATACTTCCGGAGCCCCTGTGTCTACAGCTTATTCTTTTAGTAGCAGGAGGACGAATTTGGTACGCAGTCTTTCTTAAAAATAGGCTTCAGTCACTTTTTATGGTCCCGGGCGTTGCTTGGGTCTCGGGAAATGACAATCCCCCACCATCTTTTGCGAGTCTGCCTAAAACGCGGCAAAAAGCGTGGTAAAGATATATATATATATATATATATATATATATATATATATATATATATATATTTTTAACTGCCTAAGTGCGATCTGCAGCTACTACACCAAATTCCCAAAACAGCAGCAATAATGCAAGAACGCACGAGGAGAGGCTTGATCACGTCGTTTATGTCGTTCACGTTCTCTGTCTTGTATGGGTGACAGCCGGCGATTGGCAGGCGTTATCAGTATGGATGAGGTTATGGTAGGACGATATTAAAACGATAAAGAACAATGGCAGTTGTTTAGATCGAAAGGAATAATCGCGAAGCTTATGTTTGTTCCAAGGCCCCATGTCAATATTTAAATGCATAAATGTGTTTAGTAGAACAGGCAAAGTTATTTCATCATTTTAATTTTATAGTCTGTGCGTGACGTGTCTGCTAAACAAACGTCCGGGTGACGGGTGGAGTATGTTACATCTTTTCGTATTAACGATGCTAAAGATAATAAATAACTATTTACGACATTGGTACATGTATTTGAACGGAGTCTCAGGCGTCGACACTGTCTGTCGTTGCACACTTCTTTGTTTTCGTTCAACCGCACCTCCCAAGATGAACGCAAAAACTTTTGTCGGAACGCAGTTGTTCTTCTCCGGTGAAGCAAGCGTCAGACAATTGCGAAGTGGCAAATATCGCCGCGCGACCGTAGCGCTCGCCATAAAATGAAGCGGCTCTTGTTCCAACTCCAGAAGGCTTTTGCAAAATTACCCAAGTATCAAGTAGAGTGCTTATATTGTTACTTGCCGCGGGCGTTCGCCCTCCCTGTGCAAAATATGTAAAGAAAATAACCAAAATAAGGCGTTGACGAATGATCGTGCGAGATGCCATTTGTTTTAGGCTTTTGTTTTAGAACAGTTGCTGTTGCAGACGCCAGCACGTGCGGCGCGTCTAACTACACTCTCAGCATGTTCCTTGGTGCTTGGGTAATTTAGCAAAAAGTATATTTAGATTGTCAAGTGCAACAGCCAAGCTGGTGCATTCAATTATGTCGCGCAGGAGTGATCGCATGAATGTACTCGCAAACCACGCACACTCATGTCGAAACCGCCTGAAGTGGAATTTGAACTCGTGTTTGATCAACTGCGAGTTTTGCGAGGAGATTGGATTTTGGCGGGCAACAGGATAATCAGCAGCAGCAGGTTACAGAGGGAAGCCGGGCATTTGCAATGGCACGAATACTCCTTTGGAAGTTCGCAGACACCTCCATTCGGAATTGTCACACGAAGGTAGGATGCCTGACAGCTGCGGGTATCTCACAGGACACGAGAGACGGGATCTGGACAAAATGACCCCGGACAAAATGGTCCCGGACAAAATGATCCCGGGCAAAATAGTCCCGGACAGAATGGTCCCGAACAGAATGGTCCCAGACACATATCCGGGCACATTTTGAGGCGTAATTCGCTTGCACTTCGGGGGCTTGGGGGGTTCTTCAGCGAAACAAAAATGTTCCGCTGAATACATGTATTACCCATTTTAAATTTAATATATTCAGTTCAAGACGCATTGCATGCTAGTAGCTGAGCCAAGAAAGGAAAAGTATACTATAGAAATAATATATACAAGTTCATGTATAAAATAATAAGTCTATAATATTTGACATAATCAGCACGAGAAGAAAAACGTTGTTCCATAACACGCCATCCCAAAATAAAAATATTTGACGTTCGTGCTCACATAGTGTAAGGTCGGTCTGCCTTTAAAGGGATACTGAACCAAAGAATTTAGTGTCCATAATAAGTGGCGCACGTTCTTTCCACGAGCCAGCAGCCGCCGGTGTACGCGAGCACACGCAACGAAAATGACGTCAAAGACCTCCATTCGCGCAAGAGAACAGTGAAATGCATGGGCTTCGGGCCAAAGGAGAATAAATACGGGCTTTTCATCTCTACAAGGGAAAGCTACGTGCTTGTTAGACCAATCAATCGCTTACCTTTTACACCAGACACCACTGTGTAGATGAAAAACTTGTCTTTATTCTCCTTTGACCGAAGCCCATACATTTCACTGTCATCTTAACCGCGAATGGAGGTCTTTGACGTCATTTTTGTTGCGTGTGCTCGCGCACACCGGCGGCTGCTGGCTCGTGGAAAGAACGTGCGCCACTTATTATGGACACTAAATTCCTTGGTTCAGTATCCCTTTAACACTGGTTTAGGCTGTAGATGAATAATTTAGCCAGTGCAGTACGAATACGCAGTAGCGATACACTACCGCATTCACGCCATCAGAAATATGTAGTATGTGCATGATAATGTCTGAATTATCATGCGCGTGTGTTTTCTTTCAGCGCCACTGCGCTACTTCAAAATTATAAAAATGTCGGGTTTTCTTGAATTTTCTTCCCGCACCAATACTACCTTGCACTAAAATCACAGTGCGGCCGACGCTACGAACTGATCGGACCAATCAAGCAGTGCTAAAAACAAAACTTACTAATGGCGTTCGTCAACCTTTTTGTGCATGCTATTGCCGGCGCAAGTCCAATCAACCGCAGAGTATACATCGCGACCTTTGCGCTTTTAGTGTCCGCCTGTGTATGTGTGTAGCGACCTCCAAGCTCCGGCTTTGTACAGTGGCCTGACTAATGCGAATAGAAGTCATAGAGCCGACCTAGCGATAATAGAACTCAAATTAACATTAGGGCGTCTTTAGACGTTTTCTCAAATATATCACAAAAACCTTAAATTCATTAAAATATGCATTTCTTGTGTGTAGAATAAGGTTGCAGAGTAGCAGTTCACTAAAACTTCGCAGGACACCTAAAGTGACAATGAAGGACTATTTTGTCCGGGTTTGCGCTTGAGACCATTCTGTCCGGGACCCTTTTGACCGGGACCATTTTGTCCGGGACCACTTTGTCCGGGACCGTTTTGTCCTACCAAAAGAAGACATATATACTCTTTAGACGTTGAATCGTTTCGGGAATAGAGTGACGATGAGCCACGTTTTAAGAAAACAAAGTTAAGAAACTGCTTTTAATGTTTCTTCTCTCCTGATTTTAAATATTGGAGTGAGATTGGACATATCAATATGTAAACCACTTTCAGCTCCAAAAACAAAACGTGCTGCATTTGCAGCAGGGCATGCATTCCACAGTACGCATTGACGCCTGTGATTGGTCAAGGTCGCCGAAATTACAACACTAATTTCTCCAGCTACTATTAAAAAAACTTACTACAAAAGTAAACCAAAAACCTTTAAATGTTTTTTTTTTTTTTTACCTTAAACATTTGTTTGTTTCCAGACATCTCTGGGATCACAAATCGTTTTTAGGTAACGAACCATACAAAAGACTGGAGGACAGAAAATATAATTGAAAACCTTCATATTTATAGAGAAACTTTTTCCCAATACTTCGAGTACATCTGATAAGACCATTTGACACCACCAACATCGCCCCCCCCCCCACCCCCCCCCCACACACACACACACACACACTCTTCCCGCTTTGGTTAGAAATTTTGGAAAGTATGAGACTTGTTTTTCCGCGGCATCAATGCTGCGAATGCTGACAAACGTGCGGATAAACGGGCGCCTACGTGCAAAAGAGAATCTTAGACCATTGTTGACTTCCCTTTTTCTCCCTGTTTTCCTTCACCCCCGCTTGGCGCGCTAAGGGACAAAGTGACGTCCCAAACTACATCAACTATTTTGTCACTCGTATACGATTCAGTCATTCTAAAACAACTTGACAGACTTGAATTATAAGGTGTCTGCTTCGAAGCTCTCGCACCCGTTCGATTTCGACAACATTTCGAGCTTCACTAAAAAGACCTGGCATCCCCAAATTCCTTTAAAGAGCTAAGTGTTCGGATAATGACTATGTTCCGTTTCGTGAAAACCAGCCACATTCGCGGCGAACAGGCCAATCGGGCGAACTTCCACCATGCCAAAATGAAACATAAAGAAGAAGACAATCAACGTCGAAGTCTGGTTTCGTGAGCGGAAAAAGCTGCCAATAACCGCGTCGGCGATAGTATGATATTTTGTCTCCAGGCATAGCGATATCTCGTCCCGGATATGCTCACGATTACCGCACTATACACTGTTGCGCCTTACCAAGGTCCGCAGGGGGCGCTACAAGCCATCCCGAGCAATCGAACGCTCTGAACATACCACGTGCATCTACTCGCAGACGGCTTTCTGTGGCACCTCAGAAGAAGTGAATAATGCGCATGCGCAGGTTTGATCGGCGCTCAAAGGGCTCCATCACTTACGCGGCCATAGCTTTGACTGCAGAGTCACAGAAAGTGTCACCTGAGACGGACACGCCGTTGGATTAGCCCTGATGGCCCGCAGCATTCGCTGCAGTCCATCGTAAGATGAAACGAAGTGTTGTCTCCTATACAATAAGTGATGTGGGCCCTGTGAGCCCAGAGGACGCCGGCTTTGTCCCGACCGGTCGCCCGTGTCTATATTGCAGACGATCGCAAGAAGGCAGATGGATGTCGAGCTGGTTCATCACAAAGGAGAAAGGGGTTGATAAGCCCATCTGGCTTACACAAGTCGTCCCTCAGAGATCTGAAGAGGAGGGCTATTCCCTCGACGAGGTCCTCGGGATTCCTCTCGGTATTTGTTACCAGAACTCGACACCGCACTCGTGCTAGCTGCGATTGACTTAATCAAACCCTGTCGGAGAGAGCGAGGATTAGAGATATATGCAACGGTCGTATATTGCTTTCTCGCGACGATGGAACGAGATATCTCGTGCGTAACTCGAGAGAGAATGGCGAAAGCCCCGCAGGCAGTCGTTTCTCCTGTTGGCGTCAATTAATCGAACACTCAGTTTTTGTATTGTCAGAAATACATATACTCATTACTGAAAAAAAAAAAGCGTACAAATCAACAGCTGCGCTCCTTTGCTGATCTTTCATGGCCTTGCTACAGTGCGACCAGCGCCAACACGAACAAGCATGGCCCGTTCGGGGTTTCCATATAAAGTTACCGCCTGAAAAAATATCGGTAGCGTATTTTCCGCCATAAGCGAAACTCTCTTTTAAAAAATGAGAAGCTAATAGTTATATATGGCTAAAAACAATTTCTGAAATGCCGCAAAGTGAATTATGCTGAAACTCAATTTGGTTATCAAAGCATGGTATTTTCTAAAAATTAAATAGCGCAAAGGTTAGACAAAGCACAAAGGACAGAACATGTATAACAGGACAAGCGCTAACTCACAACTGGCGTTTTAATAGAAAAGAGGAGAAAGAAGATTTATAATAATTTCCTATTCTTCTTTTCTATTAAAACGCCAGTTGTGAGTTAGCGCTTGTCCTGTTTACATGTTCTGACCTTTGTCTTTTGTCTAATCTTTGCGCTATTTGATTTTTATATCATGCATATCCAACTAGCCCACCTCAATATCTTAGTGCATGGTATTTTCTTTAACCCCCTAATCTCATAAGTTCTTTCCGTTTGTCCGTCCGTGCATTGACGTCAGGTGACTTCAGGCCACGTTATCTTACGTCACAAGACGTGGTCACGCGACCGGACATCATGAGTGGTGTCGCGTGTTCACACGTAGCAGATTGACTAGACATCAAGACGTCAATTTCCTCGTTAAATACAGCGGGAAACTGACATAATGTAACGTAAATCTGTCTCGCGTGCAGTCACGTGATCTCACGTCACATGATCTGATGTCACGTGATGGCAGGGCACATAAACCGCGACGTCACGTAACGACGTCATAACGTAGCGTGACGTCAGGAATCGTGACGTAAATCTGTCGACTAAATGTAACTGAAAAAAATTGTGACGCCACGCGACGTGGTCATGTGATGTGACATCACGGTGTCGGGGCATGGTGTCATGTAACGTAAACCTCCCGCCAAACTTAACGGAGAAATGAATGGATGGATGGATGGATGGATGGATGGAATAAACGTTTACTGCTTAAATCTGCTTGCAGTCGCTCTTCGTTCGTTCCTCTTCACTTCCGAAATGACAGCTTAATGCCCTCTAAACAAATTTAAACGGTGGCACCACTGCATACGCATATTGAACTTTGGAGGTTCTCTGTCAATTTTATTTTTCACGGCTTTTGTCGCTACTTACTCAAATTTCTCGTAGAAGATAGCCCGAATTACATACGGACCAGTGACCACTCATGAAACAGCTTTTTTCTAGCGTTTCTCGCAATTCTTTTTTTTTTCTATATGAATCTGAATCTAAGTACAGTAAGAGCAATTTTTATTCGAATTAGAATTTTTCTAGGGAAAACTTGGCAATAAAACAACTATCAGTCACGTAGCTATAAACAGAGGCTATTTCGTGATATTTGTATTACCTTTTTTCCTTCGAACTTTCCCTGTCGATTACAGCTTTAGCTGGTACCTAGAGAAAATAAATGTTGTTTTACCTTTGTTGTCCTTTCAGAAAGGCCATCAAGTGGACCCCTTTCTGCCCCAATAGACCGATCACAATAAGCGTTCGGCGCATGCGTGACGCCGCCATAACTTTAGTTCACATGAGGCAGACGGCAGTGAACCAGAGGGCTCGTGCCGTCTCGGGCTCGGCACGCGCGGAGCTCCAGCAAAGTTGTCGTCGCACCTGCAAAAAGACTAAAGTTCCCTCGATACACTGCGGCAGTGGTGGCGTAGTCAAATAGACCCTTTCACAAATTCAGTGCCATCTAGTGTCTGAAATAGCAGTTCAAATTGCTGTATGCTAATGGCGGATAAAATCTGGTGCCTTTTCATCAACGGTAGGCGTACGAAAGTTAGGGTGTTTTCCGTTGAACGGTTATTTCTCTATCTGCTTCAGTTTTGATGGTGTCAAGAAACTACCGCTCTGCACAAGGCGCTTATAGTTGAGTAAACCTGTCACTAAAACTAACATTTCATTGTCATGAGCTGTCCTGGGGCGTACTTAAGCCGAGCATTCCAAAGACTTGCATGACAGCCTCAAATGCGTAATGCATATAAGCTTATAAGTCTAGATGCTGCAGGCTCCGCATCGGTTTCTGTCTTCAAGTTCTTCCTTCACCAGCCATAGAAAGGCCGCCATTCGCATGTACAGATGATACACACTTAGGTGATGATAGCTATGGAGGTGGCCAGACTGAATTTCTGGAAGGGTCTATTGGCTGGTGAGAATGGTCTATTCTGAATAGACCGATTTCACCAGCCAGTTTGGTTACGCCACCGCCGCCGCAATGCCTCGAGGGAACTTTAGTCTTTTTGCAGGTGCGACGACAACTTTGCTGGAGCTCCGCGCGTGCAGAGCCCGAGAGGGCACGAGCCCTCTCGAGCATTGGCGCCTGCCTCCTGCGAACTAGAGTTATGACAGCTTCCCGCACGCGCACAACGCTTAGTGAGATCGGTCTATTCACGTCTCCGGTTACTGCAAGTCATACTGCAAGTCATGCCAAAGGGATTGATTGATTGATTGATTGATTGATTGATTGATTGATTGATTGATTGATTGATTGATTGATTGATTGATTGATTGATTGATTGATTGATTGATTGATTTGCTACCCAATATAAGGGTGCTGGAAGCATTTAGCTATGGTCTCCTACTCCCTCTTTGCACCCTTAAAGTGTAAAATTTCTTCGTGTGTATTAATGGCATTAATTTAGGCGTGCCAGTAAAATGTAAGCTAATACACTTATTGAAAACATCGTTCATTAAAAAAAAGTGTATTTGCTTCCATAAACTTCTGCCGTCATTTTTTTTTTTGTGCATTCATAATTAGCGTTATTTATTATTCACCGAGGTTTGAAGCGCGCATCCAAGGAATTAACTCTTAATTTGCGGGTCCTCGGTTGCAGCCTAGATTCCAAATTATTACATCATTACTTTTTTTTTTTGAAAAGCTCTTATAAATATTAAAAAGAGTTAAGTACTTTTTTTCTAGAGAAACGTAAAACGTTTATTGTCCCTTTCACAAAGACTTGAGCCTCATTAAAGAGAAGCTGAAGAGGTTTTGAATTTGATTAAAAAAACTTGATTATTTTACAGAGGAGCTGTTAAGGGCTTGTTTCCCCAGTATCGTGTTCGTCAACAAACAAATGATGACACGAAACTCTGGACAGCTACCGCCATCTATGAACGACGGCGGCAACCAGACAATCTGCTTGCCGATTGTCTGGTTGCCACCGTCGCTCATAGATGGCGCCACCTTTCCAGCCTTTCCACTCTGGCTTACCGACTTGCGGCCGGCCATTACTTCATTCTTACCATAGTACAGCTTTGCTGGTCTTCCTTCTTCACCAGAGTGGAAAGGCTGAAAGTTTGTAATCCGACTTCAAGCGTCACGAATATCACAAAGTAGGCTATTTCATGCCCGTATTAGTTAAAAAGACGCCTTTGAAGTTACGTTAAAACCACACCCCTCGGCAGCAGCGGGAGAGGGGAGTAAAAGGAGAAGAGAAAACATAACGTCACGAAAGGTCACTCGCGCGTGCCGCTTGGCTCCCAGAGCCAGCGTCGCGCGTCGTCGACACTTGCGGCGACTGCTTGCTAGTTCTTGATTCGTGCTTCCAAAAAATGCCAGCTGAACGTAGGAAGATACACGAAGAAAGAGAGAGAGAGAGAAAAAAAAATATGAACACAATGCTGGACTAGCAACCATTTACTGAAGATTTTCCACACCCAATAGTTTCATATCTTGGAAATGATGGGTGTGAAGAAGAAGAGGTTTATCTTCGGTAAATTGTTGCTATAGTAGGTTACAAGTCAAGAAGGTAGCGGCAAATGCCCCTCAAAGGGAATTATATATCCCTCCGCCACCTCCGCATCCAATAGCGTCCCATCGTTTCCGTGACGTCGCGGCCAACGCGCGAGGAGGGTCTTGCCTTTCTGTACATATTTGCTTTATCTTCCGACTTTGACTTAGCATTGTGGAAGCCACGAGAGGGAGATTAGAGTCTTCCCCTTCCGATGCAAACAAAGACGACTTTCGGGGATTAGCGTCCCCCTCCGATTGATACAAAGGCTGCTTTCAGGAGCTCGGTTCCCTCTCCGATGAATACAAAGGTCGCTTTCTTAAAACGGGGGGGTCGGAGACAAGTTGGCACCACTCTGTGGCCATTATCTCTCCATTGAAGCGGAACAAGGAGCGTTTCCAGTGAACTCTTCTTTCGATTTCGGAGGGATTTGAAACCGGCGCACTACGCTTGTGGGAGGAGCTTCTCCTACTTGTAACCGACTATAGTTTAGCCGTTCCGAGCATCTTTCTACAGATGATGTTGGCACTTCGTCGAATCCGAAGAGCTCACACTAAGCGGCGACGAAACGCTGTAAGGATTAGGTAGCTTTCGTAGACCGCGTTTCCCCCTCCGCTAAGCCCTCCTCAATGAAGAAGCCGCTACTGCGCCTGCGCGCCGATGGCCTTGACTGTAGAGTTCCGGGTTTCGTAGCGGGTTGCGGAGAGCGTTGCAGGACAGCGGAAGCGATCTACGAAAACTCACTATTGGCAGTTTATCGTTGTGCGAAAGATGCAATTAGAATCGCGCCTGGTCATTTTATGACGTCACGGCTCGTTAGACCGCGTTTTCCCCTCCGCTAGGCCCTCCGCAACGAGGAACTCGCTACTGCGCCTGCGCGCCGATGGCCTTGACTGTAGAGTTCCGGGTATCGTAGCGGGTTGCGGAGAACGTTGCGGGACGGCGAAAACCATCTACGAAAACTCCCTAATGACGTTTGGCGGCAACGAGCAGCTGCATGTTTTTCTATTATTTTTTATTTATTATTTTTTCACGTTTAGTGTCATTTTGAGAACAAATTATAGTGTAGATTCTCCATGAAAAACTACGCCAAAAAGAATCATTAATTTTTTTTTTTTTTTTTTAACTACTAAGACCGTCGATAAATATATTGGCAATGTGTTCATGGGATGAGAAAATGTAAGAAAATGCGAGTGACAGCGCTCATCACCGAGACTACAGCGAACTAGAATAATAGTAGTGAAATAATCGGCGGCCTGCGTGTGAGGCCCTACGTGTAGAACCTACCAGGTAGCGCTGGCGCTCGATTCCGGAGCACTTCTGCCAGCGAAGTACGCGCCAAGCGTGGCTGATTTCAATCTCAGCGGTTCATTAGTGTGGCCTATGTATGTTTTATGGGTGTTGCATCTATGAATTAATGTTTAAAACTTACTTGGGCAATGTAGTGAAAACCGGGGTACCCAGCCTTGAATCCCGGGGTGCTATGTTGCGCTTTTTGAACTCCCAGGAGACTTGGAAGAAGGAAGTGACGTCAACGACTAGAGCAAACGCAGATTGGATGTTGACAGAAGAAAACAAAATCAACATCCAATCTGCATTTGCTGCGTTGTTGACGTCAGTTCCTTCTCCCTAGTCTCCTGGGAGTCCAAAAAGCGCAACATAGCCCCCCTGGCGAGTAACGGTGCTCATCCGTCTTCTTTCTCTTCATGTTCATTGCTTAGCGACCAGCCTCGAACCTAGGAATAATCACAATGCCAAGCACTCGACATTCACGAACACAAATTACGAAAAAGACCATAGAGACCACAGAAACCATCCGAGAACGTACGCGACGCCATACGCCATGTTACAGTTGCCATGTCCTTCGGATTTCGACAACAGCGCCACTCGCGCCCGTCTGCACTTCTGGCTTCACACGGCCGAAGGGGCGCCGCCGACGCTTTTTTCACTACCCCTATATTCTAGTTCATTGTAGCAACACATTCTAGGCCATCCTAGGATGGCGTGAGTGAGTGAAAGCGATGTTTATTATTTTTTAAAAGAAACAGTCGATTTTTCAAAAAAATAATAAACATCGCTTTCACTCACTCACTAGGCGGTGTTGTCACCCCCCCCCCCCCCCCCCGCGAAAAGAAATGCTGAGTAGCGTGGCCGCGTACGCGACGTCCCATATTCCACAAAGGCTCCGCAAGAGGAAACGTAGGAGGGAACGCGAGAAAACGCAAATGTAAAACTACCTAAGCTAGGAATAGCACGACTTTATTTCCCCTATACGATAGAGCAGCACCCTTGTCGGTTGTAAAAAACGTCTCCTTGGAGCCGACGCCGTGTGGCAAAACCCCTAGAACAAAAGCGAGCTAGTTCACTTGGAGTGATGGTTTGTTGTCATTTTTTTCTCTTAAGGAGGTCATAGGTTACTCAATGTTTTGCCATTACGAGTTATACTTCATTTCAGCTTAAGTCCAGATGCAGCCGATGCTACAAGCGCGAGCATGTGGCCCTGAACAGTATACTTGCACTGCGCGAGCGCGTGTGCTTGGCAGGGATGCTGAAAGCCCGGAGCTCGCGCTTGTAGCATCGGCTGCGCCTGCACTCAAGCTGAGACGAAGTATTAGCGGCGAAAAGTTTTGGTGGCGCCCTCCTGTGGTTCCCCCTTGTGACGTCATTACCTTGCAAACAACAAGTTCGATGGTGTTTGTTATTAGCATGGTGGAAGCTTGAAATCATTGCGCTCTCAAAGGAACACTGCCAACACCGTCAAAATTAATGTTCTTTCATTCCTCTTATTTCCGTCGATGATAAATCCCCTTTCCGACGTCATAGTCAGCGTTCGGCCAATCGTGGAGGGCCGACCACAGCGACGCTTTCGGTCGCGCACGGGGCTAATTGCACGGGCTTGTCCGCACGAGTAGAGACATGGCGGCGGCCAGTTGCCCTGCTTGCAATCGTCTATAGACCTTTCCAAAAAGGAGCGTGTGGCCGGTGCCATTTTTAGTGTTTGTACGTATGGCGCGTGCTTTGCTCGCTTTCCGAAGCGACGAACACGCACGTGCTGGGCTGTGAAGATCGCACGCTGGACTGTGATTTTGTAAACATTGGAAACGTCTATACCGAAGTATACGCCTGATGCGCCGACACAAAATCAGTAGCAGGCTTTCTTTTGGAGCTTCGGGACTATCAGGCAGCATCCGGTACAGCCGAGATACCGCTGCTGGTTCGTGTACTCCCGGTCGGTGTGACAGGCAGCGCAGCAGACTGACGCAGGAAACAACAGTCGTTCTTGAACTCCGACGACTTTGCAGAACGCTTTAGGGGCAAGTTTTTACCACCAGATTACACTGCACGTATCCGGGACGAACTTCGGGCAGGCACCCAACACAAAAATAAATCATTAGTTGAGTTTGTGCGCGCCCATTGGCGAGGTGCGCGATCAAAAGCGTCGCTGTGGTCGGCCTCTCACGATTGGCCGAATGCTGATTATGACGTCAGCAAAGTCTTTCTCATCGACGAAAATAAGAATAGTGGAAGAACAGCAATTTTGGCGGTGTTTGTAGTTTGGGTTTCAGAGCGCAATGATCTTAGGCTTCCACCATGCTAATTACAAACACCATCGAACTTGCCGTTCGCAAGGTAGTGACGTCATGAGAGGGAACCATAGGAGGGCGCCCCCAAAACATCTCGCCGTTAATACAGACGCTCTACGACAGAGCCGAACCGAGCGCTCCACCAGCCGAAAGACGCGGGCCATCTGACAAAGCCATCCGCAGTTTCACCCTTACTTGCGAGGTCGCAGCTTTTCAAACTTAAGCGCTATGGCCCGGGCGCGTATTTCCAAAACATTGCCCTTCGTGATCTGCCGCGGAGCGGCGTGCCCTGATTCGCCAGATCACCGCCGCACAAAATATTGACGACGACGCACATTCGGCGCCGGTCGCCGGCAGGAGCGTCTGCTACACCGCCGGATACTTGAGTGCCGTGGTGACTTGGTGGACGCGCTATTGTGTAGAGTACGCGTTGTTTCATCTGCCAGTGCATATCCATTGACTTATTCCGCATATCACGCGCATAGCAGAAGTTTCGAGCATGCCGATGTCCACAGTCCGACTGCTCAAACCTCAGCGATTCTCTACCCAAGCTCGAATAAAGTAGGCCTCGCTGCTGTGTTCCGTAATTGAAACCGTGTACACGTGGAGTGCTTGCAGTGCTAATGCGCAGTGCTTTTCAACCGTATTTCAAGGAGCGAGAACGAGAGCCCTGCACGGCGTGTGTGGCTGGTGCCTACGTTTTCCGTATGGCTCTTGTCAAAGTAAGCCTTGTCGCCTTCCTACGCGTCCGCGTAGCGCCCGCAATGCTGTCAATCGTACTGCTTCAATTAATTGGCTGTTTTTCTTGCTCTGAAACGCTATGCAGACTTTATATCCGCTTCAATGCTTCGCACCTTAATGAACACTTGTTTGTCGCTGAACAAGATTGCCATGAACGGATTTTATTTCGCGGTTTTATGCCCGTGAGTGTTTACTTTTTTTTGCAGTATTTTCACGTTTTATCGCACAGACTGCTTTGATTTGTACCAGTTCTAGGTTATTTTGCGCATACCAAGTTTTGTGAAATTAAAAGGACGCGAATTGGTTTCAAGCTGTTTGTTTCTTACGCCTATCATTATTTCACATCGTGTTACTTTGATCAGCACTGGAGGTGAGCTTGGACTGCTGCAATACGTCTTTTTAAGCCCAAGGAGCGAGAATGGAGTACGGGATAAAAACCCATGCAGAACTCGGTTTTAAAAGATATGAACCTCGTCCTGGTGCCTTTTTGTTTACTGTTCCTTTCTCTGCACTTGATACATAGGTATGTGACCTGTTCAGTTACCTGAAATGTCACCAAATTTCACAAAACAGTTTTGAGATGCCCTCTCAGCCTGTGGAGGTCCATGAGAATTAGAACGGAAGCATTAAAGCCATCTTCAGATTTACTTGTGCATCAAATCTCCTTACCCATGGGACATTCTTGTGTGAATTTGAAGTCCATGCTATTAATAGCTTCTCGATGCCAGTGATAGACTCCATCTACAGTCAGTTTCGTCATCTTTATTTCGGTCCTATCAATTTCCAGCTGGTGATGCCACCACTTTGTGATGCTGAAGTTCTAAAGGCACCATAAATTACAGGCAGATCCAGACAAGATGCAGGACACTGAGCACAACGAATGCAATGCTACTGGTTCTCACTACCAGCGACTTATACGCACACAACCCCAACATTCCCCTGACATACCCCCAGGCTGAGTCCCTAAGAATATTCTACTCAAAGTACAAATCTATGCTATACGCCCCTCGGGAGGACTTTCCCAGAATTAGCAACACCTTCCCAGATTGATAATCGCGAATGAACCCCTCATCTCAATCCTGGCAGTGTTACAGCAGTGGAAGGCGGGCACCGCAGATGCCTGTTCTGCTGCGGCTCACTAGCAAGTCAGTCGAGGGAGGTTCAAGGAACCCCAAGTTGGGGGACGTCGCGACGGAAGCAACATGTTCCCCCCTCTGCTCGCTCTCTTTGCTGGAACTTCTAGAACGAGCCACACCGGGATCGAGACAATCTTCACCAGTACATGGCGGCTCCTATGACTCATTTTGTTACGCCTTCATCCCAGCCGCCATTCTCCAGCAGTTCTTTTAGGCGCAGTCTTCAAAAGGTAATCAAAAGAGCATGCACAAGCTACGTCACACTTCCAGGTGCTGTTCAGGGTCTTGCATCCAAGAAATACTTCTCGAGACATTCACCACATATCTTGACGAACACCAGTGTTGCAGGCAATCACCTGTCAAGAAACCGCAATTGATCATGCAGACGCATGCTACCCAGATGTCGATTGCGTAGCACTCTATGGTGAAGCCCGATCCTGCCCATTAACGTTCCCTCTACTGTGTAGCATTCCAGATGCTTGAAGTACTGTGGACTGCCTACCTGATGGGGAAAGAAAGACCAAGCAGTCAATCCAAGCCACTCTCGAACCAATGTGCAGAAAAAGAAATTCAAACCTGGAGATATGAAACATGCTGTATGCAAGACAGATTGTAGGTCGCTATGCTTGTTCGGGGTGCGCCCTGATCAATCCATTGAGTGGGAGACTCATCCTATTAAAGGGCCTCTGAAAAGAAAAAAAAAATGTTTTTTTTTAACAATCTAATTGGGACACGCGTGTCAAAAAAAAAAAACATTTACGCGAAAAAAAACAATATTGACGGTGCGAGACGCGCTTTAGTCGGCAGTCACGTCCTTACCTGTTTTCTCTCGGCATTTCAGGCGCGTGGAGGAGAGGTGGATCGGCTTCGCCTTCATGACCGAGATGGTCATTCCGGAATGACCCGTGACGTCAGGGACCTCCGCGCGCACAATTTCAAATACATCTCTAGCCGTCAATACTGCTCTAAAAAAAATTTTTTTGCGTGAACTTTATTTTTTATCACGTGTGTCCTAACCAGACTGTTTTAAAAA
Source organism: Ixodes persulcatus (assembly GCA_013358835.2). Classification (NCBI taxonomy): domain Eukaryota; kingdom Metazoa; phylum Arthropoda; class Arachnida; order Ixodida; family Ixodidae; genus Ixodes; species Ixodes persulcatus. Next base: position 79,460 of record JABSTQ010002287.1, on the reverse strand, counting down.
CACTTTTTTTTTTCTTTTCAGGGGCCCTTTAAGTTAGCCACAAAGTTACTTCCCAGCCAGCAAGGTTTTCCCTTGAAGTCCTGCTGCATGCTACTTGAGCAAGAAAGTTGAAGATGGGAAATTTGGATCGGGATGTGCAAGAATGCCTTCCAAGGCGAAAAGCATTGATGTGTAATATGCTCCGCCAAAGTGCTTACCCCGCTACATTTCACAAAAAAATGTGATACATTTATACCTACATTGCACCAAAAGTTAATTTCACTTTATAACTACCGAAACTAATAGTTCAGGCGTCGCAGTACTGCCAGATTGTTCCTGTAACAGTGTGCGAATCGTTCAGAACTTCCGGTTATCGCTTAGGATAACGTGTGATTTGATTCGATTTACACACCGAACATGACTCAGTACTCGAATGTTTCGTGATATATCTCATTGTTCGTGGTATTTTCGGGCAGTCTAATTAGCGAGTTTTAGTAAACCGTGTTTCCCGCTCCGCTAAGCCCCTCCGCTACCCGGAACCCTACAGCCAAGGCCGTCAGCGCGCAGGCGCAGTGGCGGTTTCTTCGTAGTGGAGGGCTAGCGGAGGGGGAAACACGGTCTACTAAAACTCCCTAATATCTCCGTTGAGTGCGCCCCTCACACCACGCACTGGTGCACTGCCGAGAAGCTACGCCCGTGGAGTAGGCATTGCAATTCTGCATGTGTCCCTTTGCCGCAGCGCAGCCTTGTGTTCAAGGGGCACTAAAGTGCTTTTTGAGATCCTCGTTTTATTGTCATAACTCAATCTACGAGCACTAACCATCCTAAAAAAACAGAAATTACATTCATCTGCGGCCGATTTGCATACTAAAAAAAAATTGATCAAAGTTCACGACACTTAGCGTCAGCGCAGAACGACAGATGACGCTACCGAACCTTGCCGAATACGGTCGAACAACGGACGGCGCGTGTCGGCCACTCGCGAACGATGAGTTCCCGCGTGGACGAGTGGCCGATCAGTCGTGCTAGCCCATGGACGAGCACGGGAACAGCACGGTTTCGCAGGAGATAGCATTCACAATATAGGAGTCGTAATAAAATAATCACGTGTTTCAATTCCAGTTCAAAATACAGTACCACTATGAAAAGGTAGGGTGGGTTAATGCTCTTATTAATGCAAGTGTTCCTGGACTCTCATTAATTCTTTTTTTTTATTGTGTTGAATCTGTTTATGAGGTATCACTCTCGCTGTTCGCGCTCCCGGTTTGATATAAATCCAGTTTCCAGTAATGTCACAGATAATTCATCGAAAGAATGCTCTGGTGTTTTGAAAGAGGGATGTTTGGATTAGATTTAATTTAGAGTGAGCTCTGTGGTTGTTGAAGCGTAGTCTAAACGCTCAGCATCAAGTAATTGATACTGGTTTAGCCGGTAGAGAAAGTTAATATCGTGACTGTGTGTATACCATTACGATTTATTATTAATGCAACCCCCTCGAGGTTGTGGAACATGTTAAAACTAACTAAGGTCTGACTTCGTTACATAAACCGGGTCGGTTACATTTTAATTCGAACAGATTTATTACAAAGCATTGGTAAAAGATGCACTAATACGGTTTGTGCAGGTGAGTTACACGGCAAGGGGGACATTATTTAGGTGGAAAATCTTTGCGATAAGTTGGATAATTAACTAAAATTTTCTAATTCCCTTTTAATTAGTAAAAATAATCATAAGGTTATAATTACAAACACGCGAAGCACAACCTAAATCCACTATATCAGTCAATTTTAGAACGACTTGAAGCTCGTGGGAAACTCGAGGGCGCACCAAAGTTACCACTCGTGCAACTGGCGCAAAGCTAGCAGTGGCAAAACGCGGATGATTAGATTATCATAGCATTCCGCCGCTGCTAGCTTTACGCTTGCTGCGCGAGTGGTAACTTTGGTGCAACCCCGTGTTTCCCACGAGCTCCAAGTCGTTGAACAATTGACTGATATAGTGGTTTTCGATTATGCTCAGCATGTTTCAAATTGAACCCATATGATTATTTTTACTAATTACAAACTTTGAGCCTTTCCACTCTGGTGAAGAAGGAAGACCAGAGAAGGCTGTACTATGGCGGTAATGAAGTAATGGCCCGCCGCAAGTCTGCAAGCCAGAGTGGAGAGGCTCGAAAGGCTGCCGTCACCTATAAGCGACGGCGGCAACCAGACAATTGGCAAGCCGGTTGTCTGGATGCCGCCGTCGTTCATAGATGGCTGTAACTGTCCAGAGTTCTGTGTTGATCAGGTCATTTGAGGACGGATACGATCCTGGGGAAACTAGCCCTTAACAGTTCCCCTGTAAGGTAAATTAAGGAAGTTTAGTTAATTATCCTACTTATCGCCAAGATTAGCCGCCGCCCACATAATGTCCCACTGGCCGTATAACTCACCTGCACAAACCGTATTAAGGCATCTTTTACGAGTGTTTTGTAATAAATCTGTTCGAATTAAAATGGAACACCCTATATATATATATATAAATATATATATATACGTATATCTCGGTATATCGCAAAATCAAAATATCTCGAAAGCTGCCCTTTAATACAAAGATTTGTAAACGTCTTTAATTTTTCTTTCGAGGGAAAGCACCCTGCGGAATGCCGCCGACTCGCGCCCTGAGAGAACTGGCATCCCACAGACAAATGTCCCGCTTGTGCTGGGAACACTTCACGGCGGAGAGCTGTACGGATGTAGATGCGGCCCTTGCGCAACTCGACTTCGAGAGCGACGTATACGCCAAGCACGTCGCGCCCCGGCTACCACCCTCTCCAAAGGGCCGCACTAATGAAGACGAAAAGAACTCAATTTTCGCCCCAAATTCGTAAAATGCGTGTGACAGGACCATGCCTCCCAGCAAGAGGAGCCGCGCAGACTCGTCGCTCTCGTCCCGCACTCGATCAACGAGAGTATACGAAGTGCACTATACTCCGTCTCACCTTAAACGATGGACCGAACCGGACGCTACGGGTCGACCCATCCAATCCAGCGCTGTAAACACACCACGTGGTCACGCATCCCGTACGTTGCTGTGCCTCTCCCGAAGGTCACGTAACCGGCGCACGACATTGGATTGGCTTCCATGGCTCGTAGCATTCTCTGTGGTCCATGGTGAGGCGAAACTTAGTTATAGCACTTCGAGCTCCAATGCAAATCAGCCGCCCGCCACTAAACAAACAGAAAACATTCTCGCTGTGTTTAGGAACCATCACTCGCATAATCCGTCGGCCTTGGCACGCGCGAGACTATGCTCTCGTGGAGTGTATCTTTTTTTTTTCTTTTTTGTCTAATGGCCTCGGTTTCGGAAGCCTGTCAGCAGCGGGTCTGCACGTGTCAATCACGCGAAAACTAGAGCACTTCGCCGAAAACGCCGCCGGACGGTGGGCGACCGTTGGATGGACGAAATCAACTTCTAGGCCGCTTGGTGCATGGCTTGCGCATATGTACGTCTTTCGACAGATTGCTGTTCGAGTCTGACGTTGAAGAGTTTTAGAAAATTGTTGTTTGTAAAACCGAGGCGCCCAAGCCGCGGCCTGATGCGTTTGACAAAAAAATGACTGTCGTAAAAACGGGCCCTCTTCGATCATAAAGGCTCGATTCCGCTCGCAGAGAAAGGTTGAAGCAAATATGAGTGAAATGAACAGCGCCCGTATTCTTTCGAGCGACAGGAACGCACGATTTTCGGAAAGTTAAGAAACCGTTTCAGCGGTCGACACGGGGAAGTATTTAAGGCAGTCATTTGGCAAACACACACCGGCTGCAGCCTGATCCCTTTAAGGCTGCTGGTTCTCATATTCGCTTTTGAGTATGATCGACTACTCTGCCCTGGAACACTTACGATCTGCGTATATTTTACGTATCATTATTTCACCACGAAATAATTCGAACAATGTTATAAACGACCATTTCTCACAGACAGCGTGTGGATTTTTAGCGGATCGGTGGCCGACTGTGTTAGCGCACCGCGGTTCCCGATCACATGGAACGAAAGTTCGCGCTGTGGAACCCAGACGTCCTGGGTTCAATCCCAAGCCCTGCCCGTTTCGATTCGGACGAGTGTGTCACCGACGTGCGGTCGTGTATCAGGTGATGAACCTTACAGACCCTAGGCTAGCAGCGGTATACTGCACTGGCTATACTTCTCATCTACAGCGGAATTACCAGCGTCACCGAACTTCGGAGGCAGACCGATCTTACGCTGTATGAACACAAACATCAAATATGGTTTGGTTTTACTTTTAGCGCGTAGACTTCACCTCGTAAATACTTCAAAACCTTCAGTCGAGTTATAAGTAGATCGCAAGTGGTCCAGAACTATTTGGTGCCGGTGTGTCAGCGTCTTCTCTGACGCCCAAACGCAAATATGGAAACCCGCCTTCAGGTTCAGGGTTGCAAAAACGCTCCCTGAAACTCTGTCCATTCTTTTTCAGGCTAGCCAGAGTACTGCACTGGCTAAATTTCTCATTTACAGGTTTCCCCGTTCATTTTAATCCAAACGACGGTCAATTTAATCTGAGTTCCATCCAATTTAATTCAAGCGCCATCCAATTTAATCTTAGTGCTACCTAACGTAGTCCCGGCGTCAGTGAATTTAATCCACAATATATGCATGCGCTTATTTGTCTTTGGTGGTCGCGTTTCGCTTACACTTTTGATAACTGGAGAAATTGTTTATAGAATTAGATTTTGCTTGGGACAACTGATATTTTGATTACTTATTCGATTACTCGGAGTTACTAGTCGCATGATTGACGTAGCTTAATTGACAAGTTGATAACTCTTTTGGTAACCTCGAGTTCTTGGCGCACTCGACTTTAATTTAGCTCAATTGAGGTTTTGTTAACTCTTTCTTATTAGTTCGACTAATTACTGATACAATTCAGATGATAACAGTGCAATTGGGGTTGTGATTACTCTTTTCATTACTTCCCTCCATTAGTGACACTTCTGACTTTAAAGCTTAATGAAGGTACGGCTTTCAATTCTAATTACTTCGACCCATTCATAACACGAATTATAAGAAAAGTTCCACGAGGATTTTGGATTACTCCCTCGATTACTTCGACGAATTATTGACAAAAATATAACTTGGTAGAAGCTCATTTGACCTTCTGATTACTTTTTGGTTATACAGGTATCACTGACAGAAATAACTTTATAGAAGCAAAATGTTTATTACTCAGTCGATTACTTTGAAATATAATTGACAAATGAGACTAAATAAAAGTTCAGTTAAGATTTGAATAACTACTTTGATTGCTCCGTATTACTAGTCACACAATTGGCTTTAAATTAACTCAATTAACTTAGTCGTTACTTTTTATGTTTTCTCAATTATTAATCACACAAGGGAGTTTATACCAACCTTATTGACATCTTGATTACTTTGAGTAACTAGTGACCCTTTTTACTTTTTTTGTCTAACTCACATAATCTTCACTCTCATTATCACTTTGCGCTTTTATACAACCGAGTGATTCATACTCAGCTCAGTTATCATATTGATCACTATTTTGATTACTTCGACTTACTATTGACCTAATGGAGTTTGATTCGGCCTAATTGACATCACAATTACTCTTGACATTAATTTGAGCAAATTATAGACTAACCGATTTATTATAACCACGAGTAACATTATAATTACTCTTTTGGTTACTTCGAATTACTATTGACCTAATGATCACTTGATCACTTTGAGCTTCTATTCAACCAATTGATTTGTTATAAGCTGAATTCATGTGATGATTAGTATAATTACTTCGAGTTGCTATTTACTCAATAGACTTTATGACAGCTAATTGACATTGTGGTGCTCCTGTGATTACTTCGAGTTATTATGCAAATTGTTGATCCATTATTAGCTAAATGCACAATATTATTACTCTTTTAATTACTTCGAGTTACTTTTGACCCACAGATTTTAATACGGCCTAACGGACATTATGATGACTGTTTTGATTACTTTGAAGTAATATTCAGCCAAATTAATATTGATTATGAGCTCAATTGACATTATGCTTACTCTGTTTATTACTTTGAGCTACTATTGGCCCAATTAACTTTCATTCGGCCTAATTGACATTTTGGGGACTCTCTTGATTACTTCGAGTTACTATACCACCAGTTCATTTATTATAAGCGCAATCCACATTATTATTACTCTCTAAATTACTTCGAGTTACTTTTTACCCAGTTGACTTTAATTCGGCCTGATTGACATTGTGATGACCGTTTTGATTACTTTCTGCTAATGTTCAACTAATTAATTTATTATAAGCCTAGTTGTCATTATGATTACTATTTTGATTACTTTGAGTTACTATTGACCCAAATGATTTAATTCGGCCTAATTGAGATTGTGATGACAGTTTTAATTACTTTGAGCTAAATAATATTCAAGTAATCTATTTATTTTGAGCCCAATAGACATGATGATTATTCTTGATTACTTCGAGTTACTTTTGACAAAATGGAATTTAATTCAGCCTACATGACATTTTGACATTTTGATAACTCTAGATTACTTTGAGGTAATATTCAAAAAAATTACTTATTATAAGCCTAGTTGACATTATTTTTTTTTAATAAATAAAGTTATTTATTTAAATTTCGGGGACTCCCTTGATTACTTCGAGTTACTATACCACCAATTCATCTATTATAAGCTCAATCCACATTATTATTACTCTTTCAATTATTTTGAGTTGCTATTGGCCCAGTTGACTTTAATTCAGCCTAATTGACGTTGTGATGACAACTTGATTACTTTGAGCTAATATTCAGCCAATTGATTTATTATGAGCCCAATAGACATGCTGATTAATCTTTTGATTACACTGAGTTACTATTGACCCAATGGAATTTAATTCGGCATAATTGACATTTTGTTGATTCTCCTGATTACTTGGAGTTATTATCTCAATCGTTTATTTATGAGTTCAGTTCACATTAATATTACACTTTTGATTACTTCGGGTTATTTTGACCTCCTAAACTATAATTCGGCCAAATTCAACATCTCAATTACTCTTTTGATCACTTGAATAGTAAATAGTAATTTGGTTGAATATTAGATCAAAGTAATCAAAAAGTTATTACAGAGTCAGTTAGGTCAATAGTAACACGAATTAATCAAAATAGTATTAAAGATTGTGATTTGAGCTCATAATAGATCAATTGGTGGTATAATAACTCGAAGTAATCAAGAGAATCACCAAAATGTCAATTATACCGAATTAAAGTGTATTGGGTCAGTAGTAACTCAAAGTAAAAATAGTAGTCATAATGTCAACTAGCCCCATAATAAATCAGTTGGTTGAATATTAGAACAAAGTAATCAAGAGTAAACAAAATGTAACGTAGGCCGAATTAAAGTCGATCGGGTCAAAAGTAAGTTATCAAAAGAGTAATATTACTGGGAATTCCGCTCATATTAAATTAATTGGTTGTATAACCCGAAGTGATACAAATAGTTGCTAAGATGTATATTGGGCTGAATTAAAGTTCATTTGGTCAATAGTAACTCAAAGTAATGAAAAGAGTAATCATAATGTCAATTAGGCGTATAATAAATCAAGTGGTTGAATATAAGCTCAAAAAAACCAAAAGAGCCATCAAAATGTAATGCAGACCGAATAACATTCTATTGTGTCAAACGTAACTTGAAGTAATCAAGAGTAATATTAAAGTAATTTGAGCTCACAACTGAACAATTCGTGATATGACTCTAAGTAATCAGAAAGTCACTAAAATTTCAATTATGCCGAATTAAAGTCTATTGGGTTAATTGTAACTCAAAGTAATCAGAAGAGTAATCATCATGGGCTCATAATAAATAAATTAGTTGAATATTACGGTACCTCAAAGTAATCATAACGGTCATTATCATGTCAATTAGGCCGAATTAAAGTCAAGTTGGTCATTAGTACCTTAAAGTAATCAAAAGAGTAATCATATAGTCAACTAGGCTTATAATAAATCCGGTTTTATGGAGCACATTATTTGTGCTTCTCAGAGGGAGGAGGGGTTGTGCTTTTTTATAGAAGGGTGCAGGGCAGCTGGAGCTTCCCAGCGACAACGTCCAGGTTTTCAAAAGATTGATGTTAATTGAAGCACCGCTTCTTTGCAAGATTTGTCGTGGGACAGTTAGTATTGAGTTGACAATGGCAAGGGCCGCAATGCCAAATGTAGCTGCAGTGTTATAAATTGATACAGGTGAGTTCTATATGAATTTAATATACGTTTGTGTCCAGATAATATATATATATATATATATATATATATATATATATATATATATATATATATATATATATATATATATATATATATATATATATATATATATATATTTTTAATTTTGAAAATGTGAAAACAGCAATATTAAACTCTGAATTTCGGTGAAATAGAAATCTAGAAAATAAACGCCGAAAAAACACAAATTTTCAGCGAAAAATTAACTCCGAAAACACGGAATCCTAGTTACATCTACTTGCGCTAAACGCTTCAGTTGTATAACTATGTCTCTTTGGTGATGTGAAGTGTGGCTTTTTATTTTTTTTACTGATGTGCATTGATTTTATCTTTGTTTTGTTCTAGCATTTTACAAAACTGCACAAACCCGCCCCCCTTTTTTTTCATGTAATGTCGAAAAGGTTTTTGAGGTATCTTGAATGAATAAATAAATATACATAGAATACATGTAGCGCTTTGTTACATCTACACCGACGGTTCTACAATGCCCACATCATCAGTCATGGGGATAAAAATATTTTTCTACGTGTACATTAATGAAAGCCAAGCCTAGCCACGTCACTTCATCAACAGCGACAGAGCTTGCAGCAGTTCGTGCAGCTGTTGCAGACGTGGCCTGAAAGCCCTCGGTGCTGGATAATATTCGTCGACTGTCACCCGCACATTCTACATTTACTTCGAATAAAAAATGGTTGACTATATACTTTACAGCTAGCGCATTATATCGTACAGTAAGTTCAGCCTGACCTGTCTGGGAGGTCATTCTATCTTACAGTGGGCTCCTGGCCAGTACGGATATATGGACCCGCGAGAGCTTGCGGTTACTGTTCTTATTCCATTCTCAAGATAATCTTACGATATATAGCGGCACAAAAATTGAGGTGTCCCTGTGGTAAAATATCATTATTCCAACATTGGCGCCTCAGCGTTGCACACTCTAAAACTTACTAAATAAAACTGGCAAAAGGTTCACGACATCAGAGAAGTGCTGCGTACCTGCGAGAAGCAAAATCGATTCTGAAGCACCATGACCTAGCCGCAACAAGTTTCGCCCCAGTCCAAACTGAATTTTTTTTTTTTTTTTTAATATAAGCATAAAGACGGTCAAATATAAAAACGAAAGCTGGTGATGCAGTATTTTATTATACAGTACCATGTGCAGATATTATTCAGCTATGAATATAAAAATGAGTCCAACTCTACGTGTAGTTTTTGTACAAAGCTAAAAAAAAACAACGCTGAGCTTTAAACTTTCTCACAGAACATCTTTAACAGTTTCGGAGCTGTTAGCCCTTAACAAAGCGCTGACACATATGCATAATGCACCTTTCTAATAAATAAATCGTCCTCACAACGGCCTTCCGTCAGTAATGAGACAGGGTCAGAGGTGTCGGATCTATATACGGGAGATAGGGTAGGGGAGGGGAAAATTTTCTTTTTTACACTTTCCCGTATTCTTTGCATGCAATCTTTGGAATGCCTACGCGGGCGATCGCCCTTCCCCCTGTTACCACGCCACTGTACAAGGTGCGCATTTTAACTCATTTATGCGATCACAATATACTTAGAATCATAATATTGCTGGCCGACAACGTTCTTGTACTTCAATGGATTCCGGGTAGTCATTGGAAATCAGAGGTTCGACAAAGCCGCAAGCGGTGCTCACAAAAATATGACAAGCGTTGTGATCCCATATGATTAGATGCTGCATACGGCACATTTCTTTATATATTTTTTTATTCATACATACTGCCGGCTCACATTTGAGAGCTATAGCAGGTGTGGGTGTTACATAAATAGGTAAAAAAAACCTTTTGAAGTCAATTGTACAGAATGCAAATGAACAGCAATGTACGCTTTGGGGAAAAAAGTACAGAGATGACATTCCAAGAAAAAGCACATATAGTTGGGTAAATACTGTGATAAATGAAATCAGTTGCGGTTATAACCAGCCCAAGGTAAATATTCCCGCGCGCGCAGCTGGCCAAGTAGGCAGCGCGGCGTGCTTGCCTCCCACGCGAAGAACCAGGGTTGGATTCCTGAAAGCTACGCGTCTTTTACTTATTCTTGCAATTTAGTCTGGTAAATTCGAGAATCATGTTGCTTGTTCGAGGTCCGAATGTTCTACGCGCCGAACCTTCTACGCCGATTGTTCCAGAAGCCACGCATGTACATAAGGGGCTCCGCGTGCTGAACCGCAGTCAGTCTCGCTCCAGCGCTCGATCCTGCTGTTTCGCCGACATCGACGCCTGCGACGTTAACTTTCTTCTATTTTGTTTTGGGCACAAGTTCGCCCCATTAAACGTACAGTTTCTTCAGTTATTCTTCGCCTCATCATTTGTCATTCGTGACATTATAGTACGTAGGAATTCTAAATAGTGTTCCGTACAGCATTTAAAAAAACTATCACATTCTGTGACCTCTCGCGGGTGCTTGTTCCCATTCGCAATTTAAATCGGAAAAAAAAAAAAAAGATTCTTTGAAACATTCTGTACGACAGAAGAAAGACGTCAACGACCTACTGTCGACACCTCTAACTGCGCTGGTCAATCTTGGTTTTAGGTATTTAACTATATCAATATTAAAAAAACGTGTTTTAATAACGAAAACAGAAAAACCATCCGAGCGCGTAGATGGGGGTTACAGGAGCGACATATTTATTATATGTGAAACGAAGGACTTTCCGTTGAAGAATTTCCTGTATGTTTACATTTGTTTTTGTCGGAGGGTCCCAAACAGCTGAGGCGTACTCGAGTACTGTGCGAATCAATGTTTTGCATGCGATCAGTTAAGTTGTTCTGGTACAATGCTTTAGGTTACGGTTTTAGGAACCAGAGTTGACCTGTTGGGCTTTTCGTACATTTGTGTCTGATTGAATATATTCCATCGTCCGTTGAAAAAGTTACACCAATGTATTTAAAATTGGGCATGCTTGGGACGGGATGGTGGTTTACATAGTAGGAATAAGTAGAAGGGCGCCTTTTCCGAGTGAAAGTCATACTAACACATTTGCTCAGGTTAAGTGGCATTTGTGCCAGGCGGAGCACCAGTTCGAAACATCCTGCAGGCATTTATTAAGATGACGCTGGTCTTGTACTTTTTTTTTTATCTTGTGGTACAAAATACAGTCATCCGCGGACATTATTATCACCGTATTTACTTGACTGCCCAAATTGTTCATAAAAATAAGAAATAAGAGTGACCCCAGGACAGACCCCTGAGGGACACCCGAGACAGCTGGTATGCTATCAGAGTTAACACCTCTCACGAATACGCTTTGGCTGCGGTTCACGAGATATTATTCGACCCACTTGATTATGCTGTTATTATTTAGGATTATCTCGACTTTTTGCAGAAGTTTGGAATGCGTCACACTGTCGAAGTCTTTAGAAAAATCTATAAATACTACATCGACTTGCACCTGCCTGTCTAGAGATTTCGCGATGTCATGTATTGTTTATGTCAGTAGAGTCACGGTAGAAAGTCGACGTCGAAAGCCGTGTTGACGAGCGCCAAAAAAACTGAAGTGTTCAAGGAAGGTGGCCACGTGTTTGAATATGATATGTTCAAGTATTTTGCTACACGAAGATAGAAGGGAAATTGGCCTATAGCTGTCAGCAGAGAGCGAGTCACCGGCCGTGTAGATAGGCACAATCTTGGCCAGTTTCCATGTGTCAGGAAATATGCCGTCATTCAAGGAGTTGCTAAAGATTATGTGCAGAAATTTAGAGCACCACTCCGCATATCGCAGTGGGAACGACTTCGCGGGATGCCGTTTGGGACAGTATCCAGCGCTAGTAGGCATGCAAAGAATCTGGCCTCCGAGACCGTGACATCGGAGATAGGGAAACTAACCAGTGGAGAGACATCTGCTGGTATACGCCGCTGTCGAGAGTGAATACACTGTTGAAGTAGTTTTTGAAACAGGTGCACCTTCTGCTGGGTTGAGAATCAAGTTGTTATCTACACATAGTTTGGTAGGTTTATGCTGCTGCGGAGAAAGGTGCCTCCACAACTTAGAGGGGTCCGATTTTATCAAGTTACAGAGGGCTTGGTTGAAATACCTATACCTGGCTTTTCTTAAGCGGTTTTTCAGTTGCAATCGCAACTGGCGTAGCTGGTTTCTGTTTTGGCAGCGGTTGATGCGGCCTCGATTTATTCTTATCTTCAAGTGTATTATTTCTCCGTTGATCCAGGAGTTGTTTTTGCGTACTTTACGCACTCTGCGTGGTACGAAAGGAGTTATGCAATTGTACACTGTTTTTCTTGAAAAAGGACATTAGTATGTTAGCATCACCCACACAGTGCGAGTTAAAGGTCTCAAAGGCACTGAAGCACTCATTCAGAGAATCGACTATGCAAACGTCGTCCCGCTTTAGAGAAATCACATATCACAGTGGATTTAGCTTGTCTGGGAGGGCGTGTTTAATTCAACGATTACCATTATATGATCGGAAATGCCAGTGGTCACCTGACATGAGTGATCGTGGCCATTAATACCCCCCGTAACGAATACCAGGTCCAGGGTGTTGCTCGTAGCACCATGAATACCCGTGGGTTATTTTACTGCACTGCACTAGGTTGTTGCAGAAAACGATTTCCACCAATATGTCAGTATGAGTGCAGTTAGCTGCCGTTGAACTCATCTTAACCCAGTCAATGTGCAGGAGGTTGAGGTCTTTTGTCAGTATAAGGTTAGGGCAGCGTTCTTTTATTGATACCACGAATTTACTTAGTTTTGAATAAATGAGAGGCCCGCTGTAGGGGCAGTAGGTAGCCCTTGATTGCGACACGACCAATCGATAAGGGTATTTTTATCCACACAGTCGCTCCGAGGAGCGTGATCGAAATTTATGCTGTTTTTAATAACAATAGTCACCCCTCCGCCGCGCGCTCCCCTATATTTCCTTACCATGGTATACTGGGTGATATCAAGGAGCGGCCAGGCTCCTTAAATCGACCGCAAAATTCGGTTTCTTAGCCTATCGCGTTCCGATTTCGTACAGCGTTGGCCACAGGTGGTGCATTTTTTCTATAAAATTCGCAAAGAGCGAGCTTACCCGAGGAAAAAGTAAAAAAGGAAAAAGGCTTACCTCCTATGAAAAACGCAGCGAAGCCACCGGTCTTCAAACCATTGGGCGCCCTATTTGAAGACCAGTTGCTTCGCTGCGTTTCCATACGAGTTAAGCCTTTTTCTTTTTTTTTACTTTTTCCTCAGGTAAGCTCGCTCTTTGCGAATTTTATAGAAAAAATGCACCACCTGTGGCCAACGCTGTACAAAATCGGAACGCGATAGGCTAAGAAACCGAATTTTGTGGTCTATTTAAAGAGTCTGGCCGCTCCTTGAATCACCCGATAGTTTGGGGTGATACTTCGAAATCGCGAATTACCTCGTCAAGCCAGGTTTTGCGTTCACCTCAATTACCTGCATACCAACACGATATCTCACTCCGCTCCTTCTCGTCGAATATAACTCAAAATCTACATATATCATATATGTCTTGGAGTAGCCTTCTCAAGAGAGTTTCTTCTGATAAGCTGCCAATTCGAAATGCCCACCTCGCAACACATTGGAAACCACAGAACAGCTCGTCGATGTATGTACTTTTCGCACCCCCGCGAGAGGCAGATAAATCAGATAGTCGTATCGAATGTCGATGATATATCTTTTGCAGTTGAGAATGTACTCGGCGCGGCGCCGAGTATAACGTCTGAGTATCAGTCCAGCGCACCGCCAAGGCAACAAGTACCTTGATTGACTTTTTGTGGGACACAGGGCTAGCACTAACACTCGAGATAATGGTAGTCTGATCACCTCATCATCGTTCATATTTCCTACCTCGTTTCATTTCATCTTACAATTATTTTTCCCCTTATCACCTTCCCCTCAGTGCAGAATAGCCGGCTAATCATACTAACCATTGTGGCCTTCAATAATAATCATCATCATCAACATAATCTCTTTCTCTCTCTTTTTCTTTTATAAAGAGAACTTTGCTATCACCTAAGAACACGTTCGTACTTCTGCGTGCGTGCGTGCGTGCGTGCGTGCGTGTGTGCTTCCGTGTGTGTGTGTGTGTGTGTGCGTGCGTGCGTGCGTACGTACGTGCGTGCGTGCGTGTGTGCGTGCGTGCGTGCGTGTGTGCGTGCGTGCGTGCGTGTGTTACCTTTGCTAGTATTGCTTCTCGTTCGATTTATCTACACAACTTAGACTCAAGGCCCTTGAGCTGCCCGTCCGGTCCCCCTTTTCCAGTATGGCACGACGAAATGACAATACTGAAAGTGTTGCTTCTCGGCAGTGAAGGCTATCTCTCTCTGCCTCTCTTTCGTTACCTTTCATACCGCAAATAACCGGCCCTGAACGCGTGTTTGATCTAAGGGTTTCTAATAAATGCTTACAACTAGATGAGTCAAATGAAATTTAGAAAGCAAATATAAAAAGTTCCCAGTCGCCTATATTCCGTTTCAACATAACTTGTAAAAAAAAAACTTAAAGCCGTTTACAACTCCCTGTAACGCCGAATTAGAGCGCAGCTCTTGAGGAGGAGGAGGGAAGGGTACTGGGGGTCACGTGACCTGGGGGGTCACGTGACCCCCCGATGACGTTATCAGTGACGTCACTGATGACGTCATCAATGATGATGACGATGCGGATGCCGATGACGTCATCAATGATGATGACGATGACTATGCGGATGACGATGACGTCATCAGTGACGTCACGCGTCCCATAAGGCACCGCGCGGTTACGCCGACGGTGACGCCGACGGCGACGCCGCTCAAGCCGGAAACGGGCGCCTAAGAGCTGCGCGCTAAAAACTATTACGGTTTTTTCGGGTTAATCAGAGCGACGGTGCGAAACACGCGGCAGCTCTCCGTAGGCGGCGTGCACTCTGACAAAATAATAGTAATAATAATAATAATATTAATCAACTCAGGAGAGTTGCAGCACACAGTAAGGCGAGAAACCCCATACCAGGAGGCCAATGATGCCGTATTTACATGACAGACACAAACAAATAAAACCAACCCCCCCCCCCTTCCACCCCCCGGGGGGGGGGGGGGGGTGGAAGCGTTGTGAGAGAGGTTGGGGGGAAAGGGAGGGCCAATAGTGTATGCGCACTGGGCGCTTTTGTCACTGCCCCCCCCCCCCCCCCTCCCCGGGTACAACGTTGTCACGTCTTTCGCCCCGAAGCTCTGATTGGCTCAATGGCAGTGGCATCACTAGGGTCAGTGGCACCCGGGGCGGTAACCCCTCCGCCACACGACCCCCCCCCCCCCCCCCCCTCCTCGTGGCCCGCCGCGACACCCCCCCGAGCGCTGCACAGTCCGCCCCTCCCCCCCCCCCCCCCCCCCCTTGTGACACCACTGCTGAATGCAGCCGTATCTTTCGCCGGTTTGCCAAGTTATGGGCCAACCGCGCCCCAAAACAATGTAAGGGAAGAAAAATGCTCAGACAAAAATAACGCCGAGGGGTATTCGGTTAAGCAGAACGTGTAATTTATCAACGAAGTCAACAACAAAATAAAAAAGTGGGTGATACAAACACGCGCTTAAAAAGAAACCTTATAAGGACGACTCGGCCGAAAAGGTTTTATAATAAATTGAATAATTTTGTTTTTCTTTGCTAGAAAACAGAGGAGAGGATGAACTCTGAATTCCCCAAAACTGTTCCCAAATATTTGCTATACTTCAGCTACTTCAGCGAAAGTATTTGCTGTTCCACTGAAGTGTGCCGCGGAACACGTTTCAAATTCGATACGTGCGCTGGTGAGGTGGCCTGTCCACCGGAGACCGAGGATGTCCTTTTACAGTAATGGCAGTAATGGCTCCTCCCGAAATACTCGCCCGCTGGACAACCGCCTGGAATTCACCACTCTCTCGAGTGTCCGTAGAAACCTTGGGATGTGGCGCCATCTATCCTACGCTTAAACAACTTTTGAACGGAAAAGTACTCGCTACACGAGCCACGGGGAGCACCCTCTGACGGCACGGCGGCTAGGTGAAAAGGTCACTACGCAGTGGAAAATAGTGCTCCTCGGTGAAACCAATTTCAATATTTGTAAGAGTAGTTATGGCTTTTATAAGATCGCTAAAATAAGTTTTCGTCACGTTCGGATATTCTCAGCATAAATTGTTTTCAAAATCGTCGTTATAATAGTTTTTGACCTCTCGTTAGCAATCCGTATATAATGGCCCACGTGCGAATAGCCATCAGCCGCTTTTTCTGCCCGAAAGCCGGCATTTTGCGAGTGCCCATTCTGCCTCTGCGCTGCAGCTTCGCGACAGCCGCCGAAAAGATGTCCAACCCCCGCGTGTTTTTCGACGTGACTGCTGATGGAGCTCCCCTCGGCAGGATTGTGATGGAGGTGGGTTATTTTTAAGCGAGCTAAAGATATCGCAGGTGGTTTTTGATGCGGGCCGGCGGGCACGGGATTCAAAATGTGGCGTGGCCCGCTGCGGTAGATCCAAGTTTTGTCGCCAACCGCCTAATATTTTTTCTATGCGTGTGTTTCCGGCGCCTAGCTCATTTTGCATGCTTCCTGGCGTTGATTTAGTGTCCGAGAAAGTTTGGGGCTCTGCGTTTATTTCACGAATTCGCATTCGTGACCGGTATTCGGGGAGGGATGTGTGTTTAGGCCTACGTTTGTCTTTGTTTTTTTTTCTTTTATACGTTGTTAGCGTTGGTTAGCGTTGCCTCTCGACAAAAGCGTTGTAAAACACTTCGCATTACGTCCCCCAGAACTAGTGTTTTGAACCGTGGGTGTAGTTATTAACGACTTTTTTTGTCACGGCGAGTGGCCGCATTGACGAGCGAGGAAGTGGGTGAGGTGCCGGAAACATTCCTTTTGGAATGATTTTTTTTTTTTTCTGCGAGTGCGCCTTTTTAAGCCTAGCTTGACTAACCAGGTTGAAAACTCCCGCACGCTTTTCGCACTGACCACATCTGTGCCTCGGTATCTTAATTTCTCCAATCTGTCCTTTGCAGCTTCGCCCCGACGTCGTCCCCAAAACTGCCGGTAAGTTAGGCCTAGGAGCTCGTCCGATGCCTATTAATGGCATTTTGCGCGTACGAGGGAACTTGTTTGTGACGCCAGCGACCTCGTTGGCTTTGCGCGCCGGCGTTCTCTCTCCTTCCTGCTTGCAGAAAACTTCCGCGCCCTGTGCACCGGCGAGAAGGGCTTCGGTTACAAGGGCAGCATTTTCCACCGAGTCATCCCCAACTTCATGTGCCAGGGAGGAGACTTCACCCGGCACAACGGCACGGGCGGCAAGTCCATCTACGGCGAGAAGTTCGAAGATGAAAACTTCATCCTGAAGCACACCGGACCAGGTATGTCTGAAGAGTGGCTCATTTCCTTCACACTTTTATTATCCGTCTTGTTCATCGTAATAAACAAAGTTGCCCTGTTCATTAAAAAAGAAAGAATAAGAAGTTACTGGTGCTCATTTTTTGCGAAGCAGCTTCCTCTTTGAGGTAAAGGTCCCACCTTCCATGCCAAGCTAATATGGGCCTAATTGTTCGAAAAGTAATTCATGTTACCTTTTCAATTGAATGTAATAGCTCTTAACAGATTTTTGGCGGGATTTCTAAAGCATCTCGGCAACTTCAGTGTAACGGTTGGTGTTTGCCTGGCTCTCTGTCCTTATCGGCTGGCTATAAGTGGAAAACTTTCCCATGCTACAGAGGGCGGACTGGGCACCTGCCTTTCTATTCTTATCGAGAATGGATAAGAGGCCAGACCTGGAATACAGAGTTGAAATCTTGACTCTTGTTATCTCTGCCAACAGGGATCCTTTCCATGGCTAATGCTGGCCCCAACACCAATGGATCCCAGTTCTTCATCACGACTGTGAAGACTGCCTGGTAAGTACTTTGCTTAGTTGTTTCACCAACTGAACAGAAGATTTGAGTTGATATTCAACGGTTGCTTGAAAGACAGCTCTGGGGGGCTATGTTAGACAAATGTTTCGTTTCTCCTAAACAGAAACGGAACTGACGATATCGCGTCTGATTCCCTAGAGGCTCAAATGACGATAGAGGGAACGTTAGTCATTTGAGCCTCTAACCAATCAGAAGCGATATCGTCACTTCAGTTTCTTTTTAGGAGAAACGAAACATTTGTCGAACATAGCCCCCTGGTCTAGGTGTTCTAAGAAAAAATTAAGCTTTCATGGTTATACTTAGCTCAGCAGTTGGCAGACAAACATGTTCAGACAAAAAAAAAGGGGAGGGGGCATGGGAGTTTTTTTTTTTTAATACGTTACCAACTTATAACTGGATTACTCATGTTTATTTGTGCATCCCCATTTGTGAAACCAGCACCTTGAAGTTTGCTCTAATGACGTTGCAGTCCTAAGCAGCTTGGCTGGTTTGTCGGTGTTGCACGCCGTTTCATTCTTACCGCCTGCATTGTAGAGCAAAGTGCCTCAAAGCAATTCGTTGATCCAAACATGGGAAAGTTTCTGGCCAGCAAGCTACAGTGGCACAAAGCTGCCAAAACACAAGCTGTCATTTCTTTTCAATCCCTTTCCTTCTAATCATACAGGGGTGGGGGGAAGGGCAGGCTTACCAGAGAGCCGTGAGCCACAGGTGGTCCCGCAAAGAGCCACAGTTAGCCACCCTTGCTCTGACTTCAGATAATGAACTCCCAAAAATGCATAAACCACCAGCCATGATTTCAACTGGCTTTCAGCCAACCTTATGTTTCACTTATGTAGACATGCAACTGCTAGCCTGCCTTCACACACAAGCTGTGCATGTGTGCTCCCATGATGCAACAGTGATGTCATGTTTGGTGTGAGGTCATCCTTGTGTGATTTCTTAGGAAAGAGTAAGCAGGCAGAGCTTTCCTCAGTGCTTTAGGTGCAAGGGAAGGTGCACCTTTGTGCAAACAAGGGTGGCATTGTGAAGCCTCCTTTAGGGTAGCAGGGGTAAACTACTGTATTTTCTGGACCATAGTCTGCACCTGGCTTATGGTCCGCAGGGGCAAATTTGGTATCAAAAATAAGTTTTTGTTTGGATAGTCTCCACTTAGTGCCTAATCCGAACATAAAAATTGTCATACACAGCACACTTTGACACATGCCTGCTCTATTAGCTCACAAAGACTCTTGTCTCACACATAAATGTTAATATACTCTTATTCATAAATTCCGTCGGGTCTAATCGCAGTGAACAATCTAGAAAAATGCAAGTCCTTCTGTGGTCCGCACCCAGGTGAAATTAACTTTAAACTAAGTAAACAGGTGCACCAGTAGTGGGAGGTAGAAGGCACAATGAGAGCGGGTCATTGATCACTTGAAAAAAGTCAAAGCCGTTTAAGACTCCCTGTAACGCTGAATTAGAGCGCAGCTCTTGAGGAGGGGAGGGTATACCCCTCCTCCCCTCATTCTTCAATCTCCTAGGGGGGTGGGGTCATGTGACCTGGGGGATTGTCACGTGACCCTGCGGTTACGGCGACGCCGCTCAAGCCGGAAACGGGCGCCTAAGAGCTGTACTCTAAAAAGGCCGGAGATAATAGCTGTTTGACTGACTCCATCGGTCTTCAGAGACTCCTAGGTTACTAACCACTGTATCTAAAGCCACTTCATTTGGGGAAGTGCCGACATCCTTTGAAGGGTGCTGCCTTTTATCTGAAACTATCCACGCGTCTCAGCTATATACATGAAGCTTTGAAGAGCAAAAGATGAAGTGGTGGGCACGGAAGGGGGAGGAGGAATGTCTATGCTGCCTGCAGTGATGTGATTGCTGCGCCAACTGCGCCAAGGGGCTAACCCTGCTACATCCTGCTACATTTTGCCAAAATATGGGTAATCTGCGCCAAGCCTGCGCCAAAGTACCAATTTTGGTCGCCTTTTAAAACTGAAACTAAACTGAGTACCGTAAATGAGCACGCGTGAGCTAGGTGGCGCAAGCGGCCGCCCGACACAAAGTACCCTGCATCAATCGTTCATCCGGTCTTGCGTGGTTTATCGCGCTCTCGTTGCCTCGCGTCTTTTTTAAAAAAATTCAGCGATAGACGTGGACGTGTGCAGACGCTCTGAGGCTAGCGTGCATGCCGTCATCCTTTGAAACGAAATTATGTTTTTGTGCGGCAGGAGTTGCTTTGTGAGCTGAAGCACTCGCTCCTGAAAGCAACAGCCGTGGGAAAACTATATTTGGTCCCTGCCTGCCAGTCACCGTGGTCGCGCGACGTCGGGTGTTGCCGTCCCCACGTCGCTGCAGATATGGCGCTTTCTAAAATGAAACTAAGTACCGCCGCAAGTTCATCAACATTCCTGTTCTTGTTTAAATCACGTGTTACTTGAAAAATCTATCTTTTTTTCAAAGACTGCTGTGTCGAAGTATTGATTGCCTACGCTTCTCTCGGTGAGCCTTCTTTCGGGAGGGACCCCGGTACGTGAAAAATCTGCCGCGAAAGAAAGCTGGTGAAGAGAAGTGAGCTAAAGCAAAGAAGGCAATGTCTGCACTCTGAACCCGCACAGCGCGCTTGTTTGCCTTGAGTTCAGAAGAACTTTTTGACCCTGGCTCGCGATGTCTTGCATCGATGTGCTTAGGTTCTTTTTTTTTTTCTCTGTGTTTAGCTTGTACCTCGCCTGATGGCCTGGCAAGCGCTGAACTGTTTTTTGTCGTATGCTGGACCATTACATTTTGAAAACAATTTTGGGAACGAGTTGGCGACGGAGCAGAGTGGCATGGTTTCGATCGAACAGCCATCTCCGCTGGCGCGACAATTTTGCATTGCATTGCAGTAGTTACGTGTTTAATCAGTTGGAGACTGCTTCCATTTATTATATAACTAGTCAACCTAATACTGTGCTATTTACGACTAAGCTGGTCATTTTCGAATAAATTTTAATATGGTGCAGTTTGGTTCTTTTAACTATAGTGGGTACATATGTATGTATAATTTAACTGAAACATTGCAAAATCTGTCATTTCATAGGCATTTCAGTTACATGTTAAAAGACTCCCAGGTGGTCTAACTTCACTATAATTTGTTTATTGCGGCGAGCAAAGTGTCCTTCGTCTGTCCAGCACTTGAAACGAATATTTTAATTTTTTTTTCTAAGAATATCTGCTCCAAAAGCCACTTTTGCTGCTCCGAAACACTGTTTTAGCTGCTCCAAAAGCCACTTTTGCTGCTCCAAAACACTGTTTTGGCTGCTCCGAAAGGTGCTCCAAAACGTCTTAGGCCAATCACATCACTGTGCCTGCAACACTGCGGTCACTAGAAGCTCATGGTGCGAATCAAGCAATGCCAAAGTGCAATGTCGGAAGCTTTGTTTGTCTAATTAGATCGGTGGGTGGCCCGGTCCCACTACCCAGCTCAGGGTCCAGTAAGTGCCTGAATGGAGAACACTTTACATTCATCATGCTCCTGTATTAAACCTAGAGGCCATAAGCTGCGTGAGATTCTGAAGTTACAACTACTCCCAAATTGGTGCTCCTTTCCAAATGATCCTTTTGGGACTTTAGTGCATTTCTTTTAATTTCCGATGCAGTTGCAAGTTACTGCGTAATATGCCGCGTGCCTCACGTGCCGACTACTGTGTGCAGGCTCGACGGCAAGCATGTGGTCTTCGGGGCTGTAGTCGAAGGCCAGGACGTGTACAAGCAGATGGAGTCCTTCGGCAGCCAGAACGGCAAGACCTCCAAAAAGCTGGCCATCGCAGATTGCGGTCAGCTGCAATAGGGGTCATCTTGGAAAAAAACGGGGGCAAAGATTTCCAACACTTCGAGCCACTTGCGCAACACCGAAGGCTGTATTCCACCCTCTTCTTTCATAGGCATTCTGAATTGTTTTGGAGAAATTTAGTCTTATTATTGGCTTCAGCTAACTAAATGTTCTCTTCTGTGTGTTGTACACACTCCCAAAGCCGTATGAAATAAAGTTCATTTTCACTGAACTGCTTTGAGCTTCCATTTGGATTATTTGGGTTGCCATTGTAGATATCAAAACTTCAAGGGGAACTTGCAGGATTTTGAGCTCATTGGATTCTAGTCTGAGAGAACCGAATTCAAATGAAGAGCAGGAGTCTGTTTGCCCATGATTAAATTCTTATGCAGATAGTGACTTCAATATCTGCATCTGACATTTCCTAAGTGGCATGTGCTGCTGAAAGCAGTATATGTGGAAACAAAGTTGAGTGGTCGGAGGGCGGGCAACAGTATCGGGAGGAACTAAATTCTGCATGAGGCAAGCCAGGTGTTCTGAGAAACCAGGCATTGATATTGAGTTTCCCAGTTAAAGTATAAATCAAATACTTTTTAATTTCATGTGCCAGTTTCAATGCAGAAACTCGTAGGTATGCAAGGCTGTGTACACAACGCTCGAGCCACAGCCCAGGATGTACTGGTTGCTGCAACCCCTGGCTCCTGGAACGGCTCGACCGACCAAGCACTTTGAGGTTTCTATGCAACATTCTAGATTTTTGTTCCACTGCATCTCTGAAGGCTAGTGACCTTGCACTTCACAACCAGTTGCCTTGCGACAAGACAACACACTGATGCCATATATTGGGTAGTTGTGAGACACTTCTAAATGCGAACCAGCCTCGAGATGCTATTCAGTAGACAATCTAAAATGAGTGTTCCTAGGTAGCATATTGCACCATCTTATAGAAATTCCACAGTTTATTCGAGCCTGTTGACCGTCGTATTGAGCACTAGAGCAGATCCTCCGAGCAAGCTCTCCCAGTTTGCTGTCGGGAATATTCTGTCAAGGTGGAAGCTCTCGCCGTGGGCAGTATATGTAGAACTGTTGCACCCCTACCTGGGTCGTATACTTGCATATGCAATGCAGGAGCCAACCATGCAGTTACATTGCCGTCACATGCCATTTACGGACAAACTGCCGCACTAGCCGTGCTCGTGGTGTCTTCTGCCCCTGGCAAGATCGCGGCATGGTAGCTTCACTCAGAGGAGGCCCTCTCCACTCCGGTAAGCTTTTATAGTCCTCTTTAGTTTCCTGAAATGCACACCAGCTACGCTTGGTGGGTGCACTGGCGGAGAGGAATAATTTTTGGGGAGGGGAGGGCTTTGCTTTATTTTCGCATCTTGGTAGTCGATGTACCCTCAGCTGGCTTGAACAATTTGCTAGTCCTTCAATATTTGTCTTTTACTCAAAAAATATAAAATGTTTGGGGGGTGTTTTGACCCTTTAAAGGGACACTGACAGGGTATTTATGCTCGCTGAGGTTTTTAGTTGTATGTGACATATGAGAGCCCAACTACCCAGAACAGAATTTGTGGCTCGAAATTCTGTTTCTTTCCGCCCGAAAACCGCCGATCGAGAACTGGCCGGTTTGAGTCGCTCTCACTCTCTTTTCCGTGGTCGCAGGCCGTTTTCTAAGGTTTCGACGGGACCACCAAATTTAATCAAAGTCGTGGATCATTGAAGGCACACAGTCAGTATTAAAAATAGAAAGAAAAAAAAAATTAAAGCCGTTTACAACTTCCTGTAACACCGAATTAGAGCGCAGCTCTTGAGGAAGGGAAGGCACCGGGGGGGGGGCGGGGGTTCACATGGCCTGGGGGTCACGTGACCTCGAGGGTGAAGGGCGGAGAAATTTTCCGCTAGATTTAGCGGGGAAAATTTTCTGCTAGATTTAGCGGGGAAATTTTCTGCTAGATTAGCGGGGAAAATTTTCCGCTACATTTAGCGGGAAAGTTTTCCGCTAGATTTAGCGGGAAAAATTTTTCGCTATATTTAGAGGGGAAATTTACCCCTCATTCACCGCGCGGTTACGGCGACGCCGCTTAAGCCGAAACGGCGCCTCAAGAGCTGCGCTATAAAATATGAAATTCATTTTTGTGGCTTCCAAAAGCTGCAAATACGTTGATTGAAAAAAAAGGGTACAGACAACCGGAAGCATTCTGTGCATTCACTGCATAATTCTCAACATGGCGTCGTTTTCGCGTATCGTGGGACTTGCGGATGGCAGCGGACGACGGGCAAAGGACCACTACTTCAGAACTGTCGGTCACGGTACCGGCGAATTCTGTCTTCCTTCGAAAGAGAAATTTTGGACCGATCAAAAGAACTGATATTCATCCCGTACAACACGCCCGACCAGCAAGCCGATTGCACGAAGACGTCGCCGAGCCGTCGTCCCTTCTCGTTGCTGAAGACGTCGCTCGCTCAAACGTCAAGCATGAAGTGCGTACTTCGAGTTAAATACGCACGCAGTACGGTTTCTTTACGAGGTGCGAATGGGGCCTCTGTGTGGTGCTGCCCGACTTCAAGCCGGAAGTGCATGTAATGAAGCGAAATCGGCAGCAAACTTCCGACATACAGTCTACCGGCTCCATTAGTACACACGAACAAGTTCCTTCAGTAGCTCAGTGGAAAGACGTCCGATTCACACGCAGCGGGCAAGGGTTCGATCCCTGGTGTGGGTGTACCATTTTTTTTTTTTCTTTTTTTGGTCAAGCATTTTGCGATGTTTACAGTTCTTTTTTTAAAAATTATCACTGAAAAAAGCAATTGTTGTGGACGATACGTCGCTGAACTAAATGGTATGGGATTCCATTTTTGACACCTGGGAACTCAATACAGTCACTTTCCACAAAAAGCAAGGAGCATATGAATCTGGTAGCGTCTGCTTTCTGAGCTTCGCGTAACTGTTCTACAGGAATTGCAGCCAGCCATTGATCCCGACCCGTTGATTTTTCAGGAAACTTGTGCACCCTGCCACACAATGCCACTTTCAGATGCAGGACATGTGAGGCAACTCTTCATGTGTGTCTTCTTTTACTCGTCCTCGTTTTTTAGCGCTTTTAAACCTGAAATGTCTTCACGCAACATCTTGGGAGTATTCTTTTCGGAAATTACAGGAATTCACCACACTACTTCACTCGGGCACTCACTACTAATTGTCAACACTTAAATGTACAAAACAACTCATCTTGAAGTACAGAACAGCGAGCGGAACAAACATAACTGCAAAGGAATCGCACGGTGGACGAACGCATTTCGTCTGCTACATGCGGAGAGAGAAAAAAAAAACGCTCGGTCAGGTGTAGCCACGTGACTTCCACCACTCACTCTATCCTCTCCGCACGGTGCGGGAGTTTCGGTTTCGAGCAGTTGCGTTTTTTGGCTTCATTAAAAAAATATGTGACTCTGTAGCAAATATTAATTGGGTAGTATTCCGACACCATAATGAATCGCCTGACAAAAAAGGGAAAAAAAAATTTTGGGGGGTGTCAGTGTCCCTTTAAGCTATCCCCCTGCCCACACCAATGAAGGGGTGTCTCAACTTTGACGGGTCTTTATATCTCCCCTTGCAGCTGCGTGTACTGTGCTCACCAAACCTGTATGGAACGCAATGCGCGTGTGATCTTGGAGGAGCCCTATCCTGGCCGGCAGCATAAGAATTGCCTTGCGACGTAGTGCCCAGAGGAGCAGACTGAGCAGGGAAGGCCGAACTCGCTGTTGGACCGGGGTCAATGCAGCAATTTTGCCTGCCGGACGATCTATGCTTTTTGACACCCCCTCAAAGTCCATGGTATGGCCACAATTTCGGTCTCGAGCAAGTGGCTTCCCCTGCTCGGGCCATTCCACTGAGTGCTACGTCATGAAGCAGTTCTTCAGCTGCCACGTGATTCGCGACATTCTTACCCAAGCCCCCGTCTCGATAAGGTACCCCTGCGTCGCAAACCTACGCACCACGTAGAATAAGTGTCATTTGGAGGACTAGGGATCGGCAACCCATCTGTTCTCAATGTTCTTTACCCGGTAGCATCTCGCTACAGCCGCCATTGCCCGAATGTCAACAAGGATCGCTCTTTTCTTCAGTCTCGCCCACGTTACTTTGCCGGTGACAACGGCCATTTCTTTGACCCCCCGCTCCCTTTTTGCGGCGTGATGACCGCAGTGACCGATCATTGTCTCCTTACCGTCGCCGATGCCCATGCTGTGCGTCGCCCCTAATGCCACCGTTTGTCAAATTGAAGCCTGTGCCTGACCCCGCGTTGCCACGAGAGGTTCGGCTGCAGTATTAAACTGCCGAATCTCTCCTAGAGATTGCAATGATGCTTTGAGAGTGATGGACATACAGACACCAGTGCCGCCAAATCATATGCCGTAGTCCCTCGTTACAACTCGATTGTTTTATTCAAAGTTGAACGTGGTCCCGAACAAAATGCATGCGTTTTGAACCGGATTGTTCAAAATGTATTGGCAGCCAACCACGCTTATTGCAAAGGCGGAGGTGCCGAAAACATGCAAGCCTACGCGGAGGTGCACGTGAGACGCATGCATTCCTTTCCCCCCCCCTCCACCTAGGCAAACAGGTGACGAAGGATGGAGCACCGCCTCCGATACCAATGTGCCGATGTACGTAGTGTCCACGTTCCGACAATACACACGGCACTTGTGGCCCAGCTCCTGTCGGAATTCGGTCAAGAAAGTGAAGGAGCCTGGAGGATATTACCCTTTGGGAACCAGTGTTGCGGAATGGGCACCCCCATTCCATTCCAATTCCATTCCGGGGAATTAGAGTTTTCGATAATTCAATTCTTTTCAATTCCTAGGAATGGAGACACTGGGCCCATTCCCATTCCTGGAATGGCTGAATCGTTCCATTCCATTCCTCTAATTCCTAACGTAAAAATTGGCACTTGACAGTTACATTGTGTTGCCGGCATAAGCAGCATAAAGCTTACATTATCAAATGCAGAGACAATTGCAAACACAAAAAAAAAAAAAAAGCTAAATTCCTCAAAAAAGTACTGATTTTACCCACTGGTGGCACAAAGTGTTCGTTTACATTGTACTGCAAACATCGAGAAAACCCCTTGATATGTCGATGTTTATTTAAGACATCGGTCGCGCGACCACGTGACAACAGCAAAACCTAAATCCACTTTTTTTTTTGCACACTTTTTTTACATTTGATTTTTAGGACATACGCGGCCAGCATGTTCGTTTGATAAGACCATAAAAATATCCACTTCGTGCGTGGCGCAGGAATAAGCTATATTACTGTGTTCTTCAAATACAGCAACACGGCTAGTACCACTGCTGGAAGCGATTCCATGCACAGCAGCAGGAACACATCCTCTGACAAAATGCAACCTCTACGGTGCAGCACGTGGGACCGTATAAACCATGTCAAGAAAACCTGTTTTAAAGCGCACAAGTTCACGCTTGCTTTACGAATCTCAATATTTCTTATCATATTCAACTCAATTTTTGGCTGGTTCGCCTGCCCTTTTCCACCCTTCGCATACTCATCCTCGTGTTTTCTCTTCAGATGGCGAATAAAGTTCGATCATACGACGACTGCACTTGTACACTGCACCGTGTATAAACAAGCTGCACGCTACAACTTGTAGCGTGCAGCTTGTTTATTTTCTTCGCGACTAATGGCGAAAAATGTCTGCCACGATGCCATGACTCGATCTGTATTGTTCTTGTCTTCTCGTCCGAATTATGATGTTCCTCTTCGCACTGATTGAGCGGTGGGTTCAGGCAGCAGACGGTACCAACCGATTCATTCTTCTACATCGGTGTCGGTTGTTCGCGTTGTGGCAACGGGTCGCGCAGTCAGCGTCGACAAAGCTAGCTTCACATAAAGATACAATTAACGGGGTAATACCGCACCGCTCGAATTGACATTCCCCATGTTTCCTCAACAACACCGTCCAACTGACTTCTCGCCGCCTCAAACAGGGTCCAGGACAAGGCGCACGAATGCAGACCGGACAGCCGAGACGCGCGGAAGCCAAAACCTCAGTGGCAGCTAGCATCCAGCTCTCCTTCTCAGTTGCACTCGCAGCAACGGTCGCGCCTCGTCTGGCGCGGGACGATCTTTCTGCAGGTCTAGTCAGTTCGGTCACGTGACAAGAGCAGTGACGATAGTCTACTTCACCTTACGATGGACCTCAACAGACAGCACGAGAGCCATCGAAACCAATCCAGTGCCTTCTGAGTGTCGCGTGACCCTGTAGTCCCGCTCATGGTGCTGGATTGCCTGGGGTGACTCGTAGTGTCCGCAGCGGTTCATCGCAAAGTGAAACGAAGTATGCAGAGACTAAAGTCAAAGGAAATGAGCGGAAATCCACTAGCTTGCTTGTAACCCCAACCCGCTAAAACATATAACACAGAAAACAAGCATTGGAGCAAAGACCAAATAAAAGGCGGACTTACACTACAAATGCAGTATAATAAAACAAGCCTCAGAGCAAAGTGCAAGAGGAGAAGAGGGAAGTCAATCTCGCTTTGTTTTAATGCAGAAGCAAACCCACATTTTGCACTTCAAAGAAGTGCGCACGAATGACCGTGGAAGGCAGCAGGGTTGGCTGCCTGCTAAACAACGCTCCTCGAACTATTAAGAAAGCAATACCTGATCATATTTCGGCGGCGCCCATGTCTACGAGTTATCGGAGCTCTGCGAGTTTCGCTTCCGCTCTCAGCCTGTGCTGGCGCGTGCATTCTACAAACCGGCGCAACAACAACAACAACAACAACAAAAAAAGGACAGAGGGATGATGAGGAGCTGTGCGTGGCGGTTTCTTTCTTTGCCGCTCCCTTTTCTTTTGCTTGGTGCTTGGTTTCTTGTTTCGCTCTCGTGTAAGGCCATTGAAGCCCGATGCCTGCGCGTCCGTGAAAGGTGCCACCGTTGCCCCCCCTTTCCCCCTTTGCCCTTTGCTTTGACGCTTGTTTTTTGTATTGCATTTTTTTTTTTTTTTTTTGCGTGTCAGTCTTTTAGGGCTCCACGCGGGCTAGCAGTATCCCGCTCGTTTTATTTCTGAGCAACTGACTCGCTGACTGGCAAGGTTAAATGACCGTAAACCCTAAAAAAAAGAAGAAAAGAACCATGCCCATTCCATTCCGGGCAAAAGTCACCCAATTCCATTCCCATTCCATTCCGGGGTCGTGAAGATGCGGAATGATTCCAGAATCATTCCAACTCTGCAACACTGTCGGGAACCCCCGATGCGTGTGCCTAAGCCATACATACGGGTGTGTCTACCAAAAATCACTTTAATATGCGAGGTTGAGAAAAGTGGCTGGCTTAAAGGCCGACCCACAAGCAGAGAGAAGGAAACCGACCCTCATTTTTCTCCTCGCCACTGCGAAAGGAGAAATCGCCTCTCGTTTCCTCCTCGCCATTTTCCTTCTTTTTTTTTTCTTTTTTTTTGCCGGCTGTCTGATTTCTTTTTTTTTTTTTTGGCAAGTTTGGAGTGGGGGAAATGAAAGCCTGGAGGATTAAAAAAGATTATCCAGAAGCCAGCCGGCACACCTGCGACAAGGAGCTGAACCAACCGAGAAGCTGTTTTGAGCGAGCTTGGCACTTGCTCTTCCCAACGAGTTGGATTGGCTTTTTTTAGCATTGGTTTGGAGGACGATTCTTGCTGTTGTGAGAGCACAAATAACTTGTTCTGTTCAAAGAAGTAGTCATTGAAGCATACATTTTAATAAAAATATCTGATTTGGCATCTTTCGTTGTTTAGGCGAATTCATGGCGGCAACGGAATGTACAAGTGGCGTTTTTCGGTATCTCATGGATGGCGCTCCATAGACCAGAGATTCTGAATCGTTATGGTTCGTGGACCGGCAGAGGTGACGGAGGATCCCATCCGTAGTGGGTCGACAACTTGTCGGTGTAGAGCGTTTTGCTGTAGGGCATTTCGGTGCGTACTTTTCAGTGCACAGACATTTCAGTGTACGGACGTTTTGCTGCAAAAACTTTTCAGTGTGGGACTGTTCGGTGCGCGGATATTTTGGTGCACGGACATTTTGATGCATGTACATTCGACGCTATGGTTCGCTCGCCGGTATCCCTTTTCCAACACACGCACTACACGCTTCAAATCGTGTTTGCGTGTTGGGCTGATGGAGATGGTCTCCTCTACAAGATTTTGGCTTTATTATTGGTACTGCGTGCTAGAAAGGCCCCAAACAGCAAGAAGCTTGAGAAGTTGTTTGTGTACTCAGAACAATTTTGAATATCTTCAAATGCGCTTGGCGTAATCGTATAGCTACGATTGTTAATAATGTGTTAATAATAAATTGTTAATAACCTTACACAACGAAAAACAATGCAATTATCACTTGTAACTCATTAGGGAATAAAGTAGGCGTGTGCGGGCACAAAATAAGTGTAATAAAATCAAATATCGATTTGAATCAAGTAAACAAGCCGAATTTGGTGAATGCGAAATCTATTTTATTTGGTATCAAATGTTTGCTCATTCTCGTACGAAAACAACAGTGGCTGTGTATGATCTGTGGTCAACGTCTCCTTCCGTGCCGTAATGATGTCACCGGCCGTAAAAAACTGCCTTACAATCGTGTTTATACAGAGTGATTTTTGTAACGACTAGACATTTTTCTAAAAAAGACGCCAGAGTTACGCAATTGCGGTTTGTGCCTTATCTGTAGTCATCAAAAACAACAGATCATTCATTTTTAAAAATATGTAAAGCACGTGAAGTAGTTCACGGCGTCCTAAAAAACCTAATTTGGACGCGAATCGTGTTACCGCAATCTTTTCGGCCGCCGCGCTCCTCGTCCCTTCTGCAGTGGCGTTGTCACAGCGATGCGCATGATTTATCGCTTTGGCTTCGTGGCGTTGGGCTGTGCCACGCGGAGATAGAGGCCATATAAAATAAAATCAGAACTATATTTTCGCGATTTTCGCGCCCAAATTAGAAGGACGCCGTATCAGGACGCCGTATAATAGTATACGCGGGTTGGTTTGGTGGCTTTCGATTATGGCCACCAACTTTCTAAGTACACTATGCCGTATTCTTTTTTAATTAAAGGTTAATTAGCAAATTTTAGGCAATCAGTCGGTTTTAGTTGCGTTCTTTCTTGAACCTAATCCTCGCCTGGCCGTATAGCTCACCTACACAAACCGCAATTGCGTTAATTTTCACTGAACAACTTAGTGGCTTGCGATTATGCCGAACAACGTTCTAAATAAACTATGTCGTTTTCTTTTATAATTAACAAGTTCATTATCAAATTTTAGGTAATCAGCCGGTTTTTAGTTGCGTTCTTCCTTGAACCTAATCCTCGCCTGACCGTACAGCTAACCTACACAAACCGCAATTGGGCTAATTTTCACTGGACAATTTGGTGGCTTTTGATTATGCCCAACAACTTTCTAAATAAACTATGCCGTTTTTTCTAATTAAAAAGTTCATTAACAAAGGTTAGGTAATCAGTCGGTTTTTGTTGCGTTCTTTCTTGAGCCTCCTAACCTTCGCCTGGCCGTTTAGCTCACATCCACAAAACGAAATGGCCTTAATTTGCACGTTTTTTTCTAATATCTTGTAGGAGAAAACAAAAACAAAAAACGCTGTATATAAAACAGGGCAGTTCTTTTCTGATATAAATAAAGCGTGGGGCACGCGTCTTGCATGCATCTTTTTTTTTTTCGGCCTATAAAAACAAATCTTAGGAGATTCGAAATTGAGTTTATGATGGGGCGGGCACTTTATCACGGGGTATTTTGCCATGTTTTGTAAGCTTTATTACAGGTCAGAAGAAAGCCACGCGAGCCGTATCAAGTTGCAAACAGCTAATTCGGGTATTTCTCAAGGAGCTGTAAAACTTTCCAATTGACATTTCTGTTCGTATTACATTTAAACATTGGGTAATATAGTCCTAAACATTTAATTTATTAGGCATAAATAAAAATACTGCCACTCTCGCAAGACGTTTGCTAACAACATAAAGTTGGTTTCATTGGCGTAAAGTGTCTGCGCTCTAATTTCGCCTTACAAAGATTTGTAAACGTCTTTCATTTCTATGCTTGGTCTTTAAAAATTCGTGAAAAGCATTCGCGACCTTATCTGTCAAGCCGCGTCCGCGAACAGCGCGGCCTGCAAACGAGTGCCCAGTCAACGGTCCTGCACTCAAACACGCATGACCACCCGACTTGTTTGAAAAATAAATAATTTCCAGTACTTTGGGAAAAAAAGGCGAATTTTCACTGAGCGTGACATTTTCTGGACCCAAAAGTAATGTAGCCAAGATCAATAGCTCACAGCTTCAGGCAGACGAAAAACGACGGATGCATTATTTCCCGCGGAAGTACTGTTTTGACGTTGAATTCCACATAAAATTGTATTTGCACAAATTGTGGCATGATGCCGAACTTGCTTGATTTCTTTTCTTCTAGAGTCAACATAACCAGGCATAATCTACAGATATTATACATTTTATTTTAATTGGCGTACAGCGCCAAAGACAAGTAGGGACACAAAGAACACAATATAGCTCTGCATTTCTACTGCATTTCTTTCTTTCTGTACTTCTGGGCAGTTAGCCCGCATGACTATATTCAAAAATCGTTTAAGCCTACCTCTTTTTGTAGTTTGTTTCGTGGATTAATTAGGAATTGTGGCGAATCCCGGCTGGGTTCGGGTACAGATCTCGCACGTGTTCAAGGACACATTTCGGCATGATTTCCCGCTTGGTGATGACGTTCAGCTGGCCGCTGTTCCGCTTCTTTTCTAAGTAGGCCGGGCAACGACAGACGCCTAAATTAGCCAAGCAGCTCCAAAACTTGCTGTAGTAGACCTTCCGAACTCCTGGGTCTTTTTGGAAATGGCCGCTGGCCTTCGCCCATCCTGACAGAGCCCCGAACAATTATGCAAGGGCTGCAGAGGCTATCTGGGCGTTCCATTTCTTAATCTGCGAACAAATGAAAACAGAAGAGAATGAAAACTTCGTAATATCTGCTGTCTTTTAATAAATGGCATAATATGATACTATTGCTAGTTGCACTATTTTACGCGAAAAAATTTGTGATTTTGCGGTTCAATCTCCGTGTTTCCCGCTCTCTTTGTTGATGCCCAAGAAATATGTCGGCTGTCGAGTGTTCAGTTACATTTGTTGACAGAAACTAAATGCACTTTTGGACACGAAGAAATTTTTTCAAAGGCTGAAGATACATGAAATATACCATAAACCGTTTCACTTTTTATGGAAGTTTGTTTTTTACTCTTCTTAGTTTCTTCAACGAGGCGGCCGTTAGTCTAGAAAACAGCTGCAGTACGAACATATATATCAAGCGCAAGAAATGGTCAGACTGCGTTCATTTCGATACATGACTATATAGTCACACTGCAACTAATTTTACATGCTTCGCCTTCTTACTGCAATATTTTTTACTTATATTTACTCATGATTATTACTTTGAACAAAAAAAAAACGAAATAGTGATACAATCATTCTTCAGTGTGCCGTTGTTAGAACGACCAATTTTCAACTCTCTGGGTAGAGCTCAAAGTATAAATAAAAATACTGACCTTTTTTTTTCCTTCTGCTGTGATGTTCAAGTTCCGTTCACTCGAGATAAATATGCGGTGTTGTAGCGTATGTGGCCGCATGCGAAAGTATTAGAGTGTGTTTAGAGCTGCAGAAAAAGAGTAAAAAAAAAAGGAGAAAAGCGAGCCAGCCCGAACCCTTCCGAGCTCATATCCAGCCTGCCTAACTAATCCCTGATGTTCGGAATCGAAGCAGAGAACCTTGAAGGGTTACAGAGGATTTTGTCGGGGGGCCGGTAAGCCCATTAGCACTGGTGCGAGAAGGCCGTAAAAAGCGAGGAGGAAAATGGAGGGGGAAAGCGGAGGAGGAAAAAAAGAAATGAGGGGGAATCTTCTGCCACGCTGAAGAAAATTTTGAGTGCCCGCCTTTAAGAAACAGAAGTAGACGCTTTTTTTTAAGACAAGAATGACAATAATAATCCCTGGAGATGGGGAACAATGGGGAGAAAGGAGATTTGTATTTGTCCTTTGTACCCCTTTTCCAGGGATTATTATTGTATTCATACTTATTGCATTATTGTGGAGTTCATATTTTGACAACCTATGGTTGTCAAATTCCACAACACAACATGTGTTGGTGGAAGTTAAAGCTATTGCACATTCAAACATTTTGTGAAATACAATAGAACCCTGCTGGTGCCTTTTTAGGCGGTCACAAAAAGGATGATGACACGAGAGAAAATGTAACAACTGATAATGCCCTTGGGATAGCTATAGATGTTTCAGGAAGCTATATTCTCTGCGTATTTCACCTTAGCTTTCATGGCTGTAAACAAATTGCCTTATTTTATAGGTTGACAATTTTCTCAACACTTTTTGAAATTCTGGCTGAACTGTTTTCAAACAAGCCTACATTTGCCCACAGCAGCTATGGGCACTGCGTGCGCAGAAACCAGATTCGTGTGGCAAGACATGTCTGTGCATGCGCTGTGCCGACAGCCGCGCCACCTCAGCTGTGCGACGTCAGAGCCACATGTTTGTCTATAGTTGCAGTTAAGAAATAGTGAAATATACGTATGCAAACGTTCTGAGCCCATCGAGCTAAACCATAGCTCCCTCACACAAATCACTGCACCCTGCTTGCGAGATCAAAGCAGTGGAGCTTGATGCTATCAGCAGTGCTTAAACATGGAGGCATGGAGGAGTAAACAAAAATGGGGTGTCGTGAGAGCCCCATTACGCTCTTCCGGTGTCTACAGGACCAAGCAAGAAACACAATGCAAAAAGGCAAGGAGGTGAAATAAAGGGAGTAAAGCAAAGGGAACAGAGTAGCCGTTTTTCCCTAGTAGTCACCAGCCCCCTTGAGTGGCAGTTTTCGGGCATAAGAACCGGGAAGGCAGTGTGGGAAGCCTGAAGTTCAAACACATAAATACTTATGGACGTTCGACAGGACCGGTGTTAGGGAACATAACAGCCGAGAAAGCATATGAGCGAGGTTCTTCTGTGCATGTTATCGAATGTGCTACAAGAATGAGTGCTGGTTATATGCCTATTTAAATTAGAATAATTTTCTTTCAGCTCGCACCTTACAGACATGTCAGGAAACAAGGAAAGGCCATTTTTTCATTCATCGTTTACGTTTAGGCGATTAACTCAGTCTTTTGAAAAAAAAAACACTTGTCATTTTAATGACATTGTGATAAATAAATTTTGGTTCTTTAAATTGTTCTTCAATCTGTGTTCTCTTTCCATATTGCAAGCAAACACTATGTGTATCAGGCCCTGAAATCCCACCAGCACGTAAAGGGAACTGCCGAAGCTAATGGTAAGGTCATGGATGCTATTCTTATCACAGTTTTTCGCCTGGCCAGCTGAAAGTCGACGAAACATTGACTGTGGCGAAATGGTACGAAGGTTGATCAAATGACGTCTAAACGACGATTACCATCCACGGCCGCCAGCCATAGATGGCAATCGTCGTTTAGACGTCATTCGATCAACCTTCGTAGCTTTTTCGCCACCGTCAACTTTTCGCCATTCCATAGGTCGTCGCCAGTGTATTAGTATCCTGGTGCCATACT
This sequence comes from Ixodes persulcatus, assembly GCA_013358835.2. NCBI lineage: Eukaryota > Metazoa > Arthropoda > Arachnida > Ixodida > Ixodidae > Ixodes > Ixodes persulcatus. Next base: position 43,863 of record JABSTQ010002287.1, on the reverse strand, counting down.
AATGTCGATTGGCAATTGGAAGCAATCAAAGGGCTATGAAATTTATAGTCCTTTTATCTCCTCCAATAGCCGATTGATAGTAGAACGGCACCAGGATATCGATACACCGGCGATGTTCTATTAAATGGCGAAAAGTTGACGGTGGCGAAAAAGCTACGAAGGTCAACCGGATCACGTCTAAACGACGATTACCATCCATAGCCAGTTGATCAACACCAATTGCCATTTAGCAATAATACATACTTCAAGTGGCGATAACCTTTTTTATAGGGGTTCTACGACGATCATCCAGATGACCGCCATTTTAATAGGCACCAGTGCGCCCCCTATGGGTTGTGAAAGTTGCGAATATCTACGGGGGCCAGAGAGACCCACATACACCTACCCCCCACTGAAAAAGTACAGGAATTACTTCGGTGCATACTGAACACTTCCATCTCCACAATGAATATGCCCTGAGGTTGGACATGCCTCCAGACATCAATGTAACATATTGATGCCCGGCGCTTAATTAACAACTCTTTACCTCGGGCGCCTCCCTACACCTAAAGAAAACATCTTCCATTCCTTACTTTAATAATCTACCAGTATATAGTGCATACCATAGAGATGCAATAGGATGTCCATAAACTCGCCAGGACCATAGCATGGAAATAGAAAGGAATGAAAAGCCTTTTGTTTCACGGAGATCTCTATAGCGTTGTTGTGGCCGTTTTGTGGAAAACCAGTTGTACATAAATGGTCCAAGAACTGTCTACAGGAATCCACAGGATGGACAAAGGGGTAATAGAACGGCAAAAGTATGGACATAGGACATCCATTCATATTTTGTAGGTCTACAAAACCTTAACGTCTAAATAGGATGCTAAAACTTATATGGCTGGAGGCGAAGTCGAGGGTTAACAATTTAGCTAGCTGGTCATTCATTAAAGCATATTCCGCGCAAAAAAAAACGAGAGCAAGCACACAAACCAGACTTGTACGTAACTTAAATACTCTACTCAAGTTGCTGTATCTTAAATACTTTTGTGAGTAACTTGGTATCTTGCAAAAACTTTTGAACATCAGTATTTAGTACTCTAACTTAAATACTTTTTTCAAGTAACTTGTACTCATTTTAAAGTTACTTTTAAGTTACTTTTCATTTTTTATTCTCTTTAGAGGCGGGAAGCTTGGAAAATGTTGAATTCCAGTTATTTTGGCTAGGTGCCCTGCCATTTCAGATACATTTCGTGCCAGGTAATACAGTGCACTTCCGTGCTTCTGCTGAAAGGCGTGACACGGAGAAGCAGGTGTCGCAGCCTCAAGCCGAGCGGATGTGTCTCGTGTCTTCTAACTGGGCAAAACGTCAAAGCACATTTTCTTACAATTTGTGGCCAAGCCCAAGAGCCACAGAGATTCCGAAGCAGAAGGGCATGCGGGCGAAAGCATAAGATGTGTACAAGGCTACAAGCCAGAAGGAGTGCACTTGCGTTAGAGAGAGGGTAGGTTCTACAAGTGTCTGATCAGAGTCGATAGTAAACCGGAGTTTATTTTTCTATGTTATGGAGTGAAAGCATATAAAAGAAAGCCTTCCAGCTTCAAAAATGCCTTTGCATCCGCACGCAGTCGCACATACCGCTCGTTCGTTCCACTAGGCTCTCTTCGCACACAAGACTCGGTAAGACGCGACTACACGGCTCCAATCCGGCGGCCCATCGCTTCCGGCGTACGCAGCATTAGCGAGTTTTAGTAGACCGTGTTTCCCCCTCCGCTAACCCTCCGCTCCGAAGAAACCACCACTGCGCCTGCGTGCCGACGGCCTTGGCTGTAGAGTTCCGGGTAGCGGAGGGGCTTAGCGGAGGGGGAAACACGGTCTACTAAAACTCGCTATTGTCTTCGTTAGCACGAATGACCGCCGGCGCTTACCACGGTGGCGCCCGCTCTCCCCTGGCCTGGACTCCAGGCCCCGACTGCACGGCACCGCCAGTGCACTGACGGGGGAAGCGGAAATGAACACACGACACAAGGGGAGCGTCGGAGGCGAGCCTCTTTGTTGAAACTCCCTCCGCAAGTGAACGGGCCCCGCGTTGCCCTCGCCTATGTCCTAGCCATAGCAAGGGTATAAAAGCACAACGTTTTTATTTTTGTTTCATTCGCAGTTACTTGGGACCTCCTAGAAGCCTGAGTGGCAGCCAAAGTCTAGCTAAGAGATTTCCAGGAGATTCCATAGTAGCTGGGAGGAAGAATTTTTTCTGACTTCGGTTGTGCTTAACAATGAATTGCAGAGAAAATTGTAACTTGAGAGTATCTTGAAAGTAACGAGTTCCTTTTTTGGAGTATATTGTACTTCACTCAATTGCTTTACAAATTTGAGTATTTAGTACTCAATTGCTTTACGAATTTGAGTATTTAGTATTCTACTCAGTTACTATTTTTCGTTGTACTCAGTAACTAACTTAAATACTTTTACTGAGTATCTTGTACAAGCCTGACACAAACACGGCGCCGTGTTTGTGTCCGTCTATTCCTTTGTGCTGAATTTGCTGACATAAATTCCCAACTATCCCAACTTAAGAACTGGTGCTCAGAACGTGAATTAACTCGTTAAACCACGACGATGCGAAATCGATACACACCATCTGATCAATGCTTCAGATTATGACGATAAAAAAGAAAAAAAACTTCCGATGAAGCAGTCATGTTTCTAGACTGCTTACGTTTGACAGGTCGCGAGGGAAAAGGCGCCGGCGTGAAAGCGAAAACGAAATCAGTAGCACAATCGTCACTTCACTATTATTTTGGTGGTTGACTCGAAAGAGAAAACAAGCCACCCAGCCGGTCATTACACTCACTACCTCCACATTTAAGCGTTAAGCAAGTTATGTATAGTGTACGTGGTATAAATAGTCACCTTCTGGATTCCCGGACACATAAAGACTCACCTGTAATTGCGTCAACACGTGGCAGTGTCCCCGGTCGCAGTTCCGTCCGTAACCGAAAGCAGCCATCTTTAAAATGCGAACGTGGATTGGCTAGATTGGCGACGACTTACGCCTGCCCTTTCAAAAAAAAAAAAAAAAAAAAACTTGTTGCAGTTTTGGTTTTGGTATCTTGGGTGGAGGCTCGTTTGCAATTATCTTGCTTGACGTATCATCCGATGTTGTTTTTTAATATACATTTTTTATGATTAGTAAAACGAAAGCTAAAAGGAAGCATGCCTGTGTCACTATTCTACTTAAACTAAAAGTTTCAGAACGGTTTTCCCTTTGCTGGTTCAAATTCCGCCATTTCGTCGTTAAAGTGGCGCAACACTCGCATATATACGGACGGCTTGTATTGAGGTTTTACTGTAAGGGATTTCACCAGTTTATAATCAACAATCTAGCGATTTTTGTTTTCCGCGATAAAAATAATTTCAAAACGTTGGCAAGTGCCTAAATATCGCTTTGATTCGTACTATCGGAAAAAAATAAAATGCGACAGAGGAGCGCGTGGCTGGCGGTTACAAGCTGCGCCTTCTAGAAGTGAGCCTAGGGGCGAGTGTGCATGGCCTAATCCGATGTTTTTACGCCCTTCGCTCGGCACTCCCCAAGCTTCGGCAGTGCGCCTCTTAGTGCGCTGAAAGCTATCACCGCAATCTTTGCTCGCTCGGCGCGCGCAGCGCGAGGTAGAGTGCCTCAATGTTCTTCTCTTTAGGGTGATGCCATCGTTTGTAGTACCCGATGCCGACAGCACGCGCTCAGAGGAAAAATACAAAGAAATCCCAGGAAACAAAATGTCGCCGTAGCACAGTCAGCGCCACGAGCGCGTGCAGGGACACGCTCTTTCACGCGCTTCCGAAAAAAAAAAAAAAATAAGCGTTCAAAACAAAATGGCCGAATGTCATCACCCCAAGCCAACGTTACTAGAATACTCAGTTGGGAAACTCGCCGTCGAAACGTGGGCCGCTGGCGTCCACCGAGACCGAGCTAAATGCGATAACAGCGCCACTCTTTATCATTTGTCTGTACTGTGGTCACCTTGAGCTTTTATAAAGCATGTTTTTGCGTAAAAACAAACGAAAAATACTTTTTTTGTATGATATTTATTAGAGATTAGTACAAAATGAAGGGCGCGTGATGTTTTTAAAATCTTTAGTTTGCAAGGTTTTGCGGCATATTTAATATTGTTTTTATACGACCATGCCTCAGCGGCGCTTTCAGGTAGCACGTCCCGACCTAGGTGCATTTTAACTTCGGTTATTAAGACGCGGCGCGTCCGCTGGGGAGATGGGGGTGGCACCCCTGTAACCTCTTCCACTGTATCTGTTCTGGCCGATTATATTCAAAATGGAAGTAACGTGCGGTTCCTCCAGTGGCCGCTGCGGGAGAAATGGCGGCGTCGTGTTCGCCATTAGCTCGGTTCGCGAGGACAGATCGGGGACACTTTTTCAGGGCAGTCTCTATGGCAGTTTCCCAACTGAGTGTTTTAGTAACGTTGCCCCAAGCAAAGCGCACATGAAGGCACCCTAGCGCGAGGAAGCTTGCCGCTATACTCTGTTTCATACTTGGCGTGCAACGCTGTCAAAGCTACTGGCGCGAGCGCGCGGCTTCATCTATGATTTTGTTTGCGCGAGAACTCGTGCAAATGATTAACGTGATCAAGCCCCATGCTCGCGCCAGTAGCTTTGACAGCGTTGCACACTATATGAAACAGAATATAGTATTAGCCAAAGGGCGCGCTGGCTGAGCGCGCGCTTTAGCTGCACTCAGCCCTCGCGCCACACGTGCCGAGCGAGCAAAGATAGCGGTGATAGCTTTCAGCGCACTAACCGCTCATTCACACTGGAAGTGGTCCGCGTTCGCAAAGCGGTTGCAAACGCGGTTGTATAAAGATCCAGTACAATTGCACGCGCACTCGATGACATCAAGTGCGCGTGCAATTGTACTTGATCTTTATACAACCGCGTTCGCAACCGCTTTGCGAACGCGGACCACTTCCAGCGTGAATGAGCGGTAAGAGGCGCAATGCCGAAGCTTGGGGAGCGCCGAGCGAGGGGCGTATACACATCGGAGTCGGCCATGCATCCTCGCCCCTAGGCTCACTTCCAGCGGCGCAGCCTGGACCGCGAGCCACGCGCTCCTCTGTTCGCATTTCATTTTTTCCCGATAGTAGATAAAAAAAAAAAGAATAGACAGAGGAGAACCCCCATCTTCTGATCTTTCTTGTCATCAATATAAAAGCAATATGCTTTTTTATTATTTACGTCCTATTATCTCCGACATTTTCAGATTTAAGTACAACGAAAAACGAATAATAAAATTAAAATCCTGAACATAGAAGTCACGCACTGCATTTCTGAAGCTGTCAGTGCTTTTAGAAGATGAATGTGGTAACTCCTCAAATAGATACACCTTTTTTTATTATTGGACTATATTGTTGTTACTTTAATTTCTTTAATCGTTTTCATTCCTTTTTTTTTGTAAGTTTCCTTACATAGCACGCCGTAGAAAAGTTCAGTTTGTAGAAAAAGCCAGAAAATAATCTTCTGCCTCATAACCTCATATGCGAGCAACCGTAGTATATCCCAGAGAAAGCACCAGTAATTATAAGTACGTAACTGATCAAATATTTTGCTGCCCAACATACTGACATGTATTTTGTTTACCAGTCAAATCATTTCGAGTTTAATTAATGTTGTAATACACAATTAGGGTTTCAGAAACTGCAACTTTTTTAAGGTTAAAATTCTCATGTTCCGTTTTGGAAGACGCATTAAATTCAAATTGGTGAATATGAATATATATTTTCTTTCATCAACAAATCGACGTGAGCGAGGCTTTATGTTTTTATATCGGAAGAAAAGAACGCGCTGTTTCAGCAATGGAAATCTATACCCAATCCTGTAAGTATACATCATGACCAACTGAGCGTGCATTACTCGTTTATTTTATGGACGGGTTTCTTCCGTTGTTGACACTTGTGGCTAGATTAGGTGTAGCGGTGTACTGTCTTCGCAAGATTGGGCCAGTAGTACCTCTCGCGTATCCCGGCAAGAGTCCTGCTGCAGCCAAGTCGTCCCGCCGTCGGGTCATCGCGCCAGGCTTGAAATATATCTTCTCGAAGACTGGAAGGGATCACCAGCAGCAAGCAAAAACTACACTCCCAATGGGCGAACTTGTGCCCAAAACATAATAGAAGTTGGCTAGCCTCGCAGACGCCGATGGCGGCGTAACAGTAGAATCGATCTCTGGGGCGAGACTGACCAACGGCTCGCCATACGGAGCCCCTTATGTACACGCGTTGGCTTCTAGAACAATCGGCGTAGAATTTTCGGCGCGCTGAACATTCAGACCTCAAATAAGCAACGGGATTTTCTTATTTACGAGAACGCGACATTTACGAAAATAACAAAAAGGTACGTCCGCTAGCAGACATCAACCTCGGCCCTTTGCATAGGAGCCAAGCACAATAACGATTCGGCCACGGGCGCGCTTGCTCGGAGACGCGCGTGACAATATTATTATTTGTTTTATTTGTCTTTATTTGTTTCGCAGAATTTTTCGCGTGGGGTACAGATATAAAGGCTTGGTGCCCGACAGGTCCTTTTCTCCCCTACATTTCATTAGTGCAGCATAACTACGTAACAACAATGACTAATACAATATAAATAAATTTCGTGGTTCATCGAAGCCATTCAAAACTACTGAACAAACCAAAACATTTGCGCAATATTGTGTAAATATAAGTCAAACTCCCAATTTCACGTATCATTGAATATATATAACGAAGGAAAAATACATTGAACACCGAATACCACAAAACATGTCACCGTTGAGAAGAAGGCGTGTTGTTGGGCTAGCTGGTGGTACCTACTGTTTGGTGGGAACAGCGAAAACAAGACGAAGGTCCAGGACGAAGAAACACACAGATAGGGCGCTGTCTGTCTGTTTTTTTTATGGTGAGAAATATAATAAATGCAGGTATTCAACAACAATAGAATCAGCCACAAAATAGTGGCCTTTTGAAAAAGGAACAAAAAAATATATAATCTCGCACACTTCAACATAAAAAACAAGGAATAAAATATTGCCGCGCGCGCAGCTGACGAAGTAGGCAGCGCGGCCGTTGACTAACGGTTATCGTGCTTGCCTCCCACGCGAAGAGCCAGGGTTCGATTCCTGGGAGTTAGCCGTCTTTTATTAATTCTTTCAGTTTAATGTTCTGAAGAATTCGAGAACATTATTGTTTATTCTAGGTCCGAATGTTCTACGCGTCAAACCTTCTACGCCGATTATCCCAGAAGCCCACGCGTGTGCATAAGGGGCTTCGCGTGGCAAGCCAAAGTCTGTCTCGCCCCCCCCCCCTCCGGTTCGATCCTGCTGTTACGCGGCCATCGACGCCCGCGACGCTCTATTGTTATCTTCTGTTCTCTTTTTTTTTTGGTTTGGGCACATTTCGCCCCATTAAACGTTTTGTTTACTTCAGTTTTTGTCATCTCATCACTTGTCATTCGTGACATTTTGGTGGAGGTGCTGGGTAGTGCATCCTATGCCCGTTGAGCGTACCCCTCCGAAGGCATCCCGGCCAAGCGACGTGCTCAGCCCCGGAAGGCTACCCTTCGCCGAAGACGTCAAAGCCCAAAGAAGCCGTCGTACCAGAGGTCAATCCCCCGAACTTGGTTTCTTGACCAAGAAACGAAAGAACAAGATCCCGATCATGACCACCCCGCCCGTCCGACACCTGCTCCATTCCTCGGCGAGATCTACGAGGACGTCGAAGACTGGATCAGCCAGTATGAACGCGTGGCTCGCCACAACGGGTGGAGTGACGAACAGTGCCTGCAAAACCTTCGTTTCTCACTTGAAAGAACTGCAAGAAGCTGATTCGAAAATCATGAAGCTTTGTTGACCTCATGGGACATTTGCAAGAGCGAGCTATCTCGAACATTCGCCAGTCAACACCGAAGTTACAGGGCCGAAGACCTGTTGCAATCGAGGACCCAGGGCCCCAATGAAAGCGTTACGAGCTTTGTGGAAGACGTGCTTTGCCTGAGCTCCCGCGCCGACCCTCAGGCCGCCGAGGAAAAGAAGCTGCGCATCTTGATGCGTGGCGTGAAGGACGACATATTTGGTGGACTCGTACGGAACCCACCGACGACCGTTCAAGTATTTGTCACGGAGGCGACGAACATCGAGCATACTCTGCAAGCCCGAGCCAGCAACTACCAGAGGCTACCCGGCGTCAACGCGGTTCAGCAGTCCCCTTGCGACCTTGCCCATGGTATCCCGGGCATTCGCGAGCTTATTCGTGACGTCGTCCGGGAGGAGGTTAAGAAGCTTCTGCCGACTGCTGAGCGCCCGGCCTCAATTTCCATTGCCGAGGTTGTTCGGGACGAGGTTCAGCGAGCGTTACTTCCCGTTGCCCTGTCACCGTGGCCGCAGCCGATGAGCCGACACTGACCTACGCCGCAGTGGCGCGAAGACCACCGCCAACTGCGCAACATTACTCGGTGGCACCACGAAGAGACACACCAACGCAGGCGTACCCCCGATGGAACGACGAAAGACGTCAGTACGACCGCCGAGACCAGCCGGAGCCAAGGAAAACCGACGTGTGGAGGACAGCGGATCGACGACCCATCTGCTACCACCGCGGGGAGGCCGACTATATCTACCGCCGTTGTCCCTTCCGGCCAATGGGACTGCATGGTTTCAACCCAAACGACCCACACCCGAGGTACGACGAACGCCCTCGCGACATCTTGGAGTACCTCCGACGCTCGCCGACCTCAGCACCGTCTCTCCACCGTGAATCCCGCTCCCCATCGCCATGACGTACAGCGTCTCCAGTGCCACGACCCCGACGAGATATCCTGTCTCCACTGCGTCGCCGGGAAAACTAAGTGCGGCAACACCTGGAGGTGGCGTTGCCGAAGACGACCGAAGTAAAGAGCTTCCAAGATCGCCAGAGCGCTCCCACTTTTTTGACGCCACGCATCGCAACGACGCCCCTGCAACGGTGTCCAACAACCTAAAGGTCGTCATTGACGGCCACGACGCATCAGCACTCGTGGACACCGGAGAAGACTACTCAGTCTTGAGTGGGAGGCTTTCCCGCCGCCTTCGAAAAGTCATCACGCCGTGGGATGGACCTCAAATACGAACCGCCGGAGGACACCTCATTACACCAGTCGGGAGATGCACTGCTCGCGTCAAGATTGACGGTGAGCGTGCCCTGTGAAGTTAGTCGTTCGCAAGACTGTGAGAGGAATGTTATCCTCAAAATGGACTTTCTCTGCTAGTATGGCGCCGTCATCAACCCCAGGGCAAACCAGTTGACGCTGCGAAATCCTGTTCTGCCACCGGTGGAGACCAACACGAACGTCGACCGCGATCCGAGTTATTGCCGACTATGTGAACCTGCCTCCGCGGTCGAGTGTTTTCGTCACCGCCATAACCGACGCAGCTATGCACGGTGAAGCTCTTCTGAAAGGCAGCGTCCAACTGCTTCTTGAAAAATAAATTGGCGCCGCACGAGGCGTAACGGATCTCCAAGAAGGACGTACGACTGTTCTCGTGAAAAACTTTCGAGAGGAGCCGCAGCACATAACCAAGGGTACCACCCTAGGCCACGTCGAAGAGCTTCAGGCGCCAGCTGTGGTCACCACAATCTCCGAGGAAACCTCGTTGTCACAGCAAAAGAGCACGTCACCGCCGCAGCTCGACATCGACCCCGAGCTCCTAGCTCCTAAGCGCCGATAACTGGTTGAACTTCTCGCCGAATACAGGGGCTGTTTTGCCACGTCGTCGGAATTTCGCCAAACAACAATAGCGAAACATCGCATTAGTAACGACGACGACGCGCTCCCTGTCGATCAGTCGCCGTATCGAGTCTCCTTAAATGAAAGGAAGGTGATTCAATATAAAGTCCGGGAAATGCTCGACGACGACATACTTCAACCCTCAAGAGGTCCGGGGGCGTCCCCAGTCGTCCTTCTAAAGAAGAAAGACGGAACCCTGAGGTTCTGCGTGGACTCTCGTCGACTGAACGCTGTGACTAAAAAGGACGTCTATCCGCTCCCCCGCGTCGACGATACGTTAGACCGACTGCGCCACTCCCGATATTTTTCGTCCATGCAGCTGAAGAGTGGTTATTGGCTGAAGTCGACGAATGTGACCAAAAGAAAACTGTCTTCGTGACTCCCGATGGACTGTACGAATTCAAAGTGATGCTGTTCGGACTTTGCACAGCACCAGCCACCTTCCAGCGTGTCATGGACACCGTGTTGGCAGGTCTGAAATGGCAGATCTGCCTCGTCTACCTGGACAATGTCGTGGTATTTTCACTAGATATCGACGAACACCTGAGACGACTTCGAGCCGTGCTTCAAGCCATCAAGACCGCCGGCCTGTCACTCAAGCCAACAAAGTGTCGATTCACCTATGGTGAACTAAAGTTACTTGGCCACGTCGTGAACAACAAAGTTGTTCTCCCTGACCCTGAGAGGAACCGCGCCGTAGCTGCATTTACGCCGCCGTCTGACAAAACGTCCGTAAGAAGATTCCTCGGACTCTGTGCCTACTACAGATGGTTTGTTCGGGACTTCGCCGAACTGTCCGCACCGCTGAAGCACATCACGAAGGACGCCGTAAAGTTTGAATGAACAAAAGAACACCAGCGGTCTTTCAATGAGCTCAAACGAAGACTTCAAACGCCCCCGATTCTTGGCCATTTCGACCAAATCGCCGAAACAGAGATCCACACCGACGCCAGTAAAAGCGGTCTTGGCGCGGTACTAGTCCAAATGCAAGACGGGGCAGAGCGAGTCATTGCATACGCGAGTCGGACGCTGTCTAAGGCGGAGAAGAACTACTCAACGACTGAGAAGAATTGCCTTGCTGTCGTCCGGGCAATAACAAAGTTCCGCCCATATTCGTATGGAAGTCCTTTTCGCGTGGTCACCGACCACCACTCGCTCTGCTGGCTGGCAAATCTGAAGGACCCCTCCGGACGCCTCGCCCGGTGGAGCCTACGACTGCAGGAGTTTGACATGACCGTAGTGTACAAGTCCAGCCGGAAGCGCAATGACACTGACTGCACTCTAAGAAAAAAGGGTGTAGTCGGGTGTATCAGGCGCACATGCACCCTTTTTCTGAAAAATGCACCCTCCGTTGCCCAGCCAGAGTACTTGTACTCCGAAAATGAGCATTCTCCTCTCCCTTAAAACCTCTAGGTGTTTCAGTGCACCGCGACGCTAGCCACGCACCCCGATCACCTTGTGCTTGGATTCCCCCCTGGGGGCTCACTTTTGGGGTCGGGCAGTTTCTTAGAAAGTATGGAGCTCTCCTGATCACTCGGTATTGACAGTAGAGTGGACGTTATGCTTGTTTTAAGCCAATCGGATCTCCGGGTAGGATCACGTGACTACGTGACTATCACCTGCCTGAAGGCCAAGACCACGGGTAGCATCCACTGCACTATTAACTTTGGGTCGAATTTTCAAGAGGATATAAGGGACAAAGCCTCTCGTTGTGTTCATTGTTGGGATAACCCTGAAGATAAGCCTTTGCGAGGACAGCCTCTTTTGGCCTTGAAGGAGCTGCTATTTTCGTATACTCCTCTCTTTTCTTTCTCTCCCTAAGCTGAAAGCGTGGAAGAAGCTGCGCAGTCGCCGCAAAAATGAACCGGAGGCTGTTTTTTATCTCTTTACTCCGCTGACTGCGCGCGGGTTATGGCAGGAGCGTGATCATGTGGTAAAGGTTCCGCGGATGACGAGGTAGCTCTTTCCGATTCCGGAATGTCTGATTCCCTGCCTAGTTTCTGTGTGCTGTGCTGCGACCATCGCAGCTGCCGGAGATTTCGTCCGCGACAACGTATTTGAGTGCACCAAGGCTTCCAGTGTTTGAAAAGTCCTACGCGTACATCGGCAACAAGGCGACTTCTTCAAAAAAGCCCAAGGATTTCATGTGATGCGTTTAGTGTTCGGTTTGGCAAATTACTGCTTCTGCCACATTGTGTTTAATCTTCGAAGACCCCTTTCTTTTCTTTTTTTGTGTTTGTGTGGTTGTTCTGCAGTGAGCCCTTGTCGACATCTCGGATTACATATTTCAAGTCCGGTATTTTCATCGTAAGTGCGCTGCTACCTACTCCTTTGCAGCAATTGACCGTTCCGTTCCGGATTGCCTCTAAAATTAGGCAGTGTCTATTTCCTATCAGCCAGGAGAATAATTTCCCCGAAAGTTTATCGGCAGTCGCCTGTCATTAGCTGTCTACAATCAGCTGATAACTGCAGGTAGAATACTGACTTTATTATTCTCCCGGCGTATTGTGAAAACACGTTTCATGGACAACTTTTCGTTGATACACGTTTTGTATTCACGTTTCGTCGACACTAACGTTTTAGGGGTGAAGCTCCTTAGGGACTAGCCTTGTCCATCCGTCCGGCGTCCGTGCTCACATCGATTGCCATCCCATCTGTCTTAAAAAAAGAAAAAAATGTTTGCGCAGTCGACAGGATTCGAACCTGTGCGGTGAGACCCCATTGGATTTCTAGTCTATCGCCTTAACCCTTCGGCCACGACTGCGCGACGAGTAGGGGGCTCTGAGATGTGGTACTTCTCTTTCTGACATGGACCGTTGACTTAAGCGGTTTAGATGCGTTCCCACGGCTTCTAGCGGATCAAAGCTGATCCGCTAGAAGAACCACTGGCTCTGCATTTCACCGACCATAAAGCAGTAATAATGAAGTCGAAACGCAACCCGGAACTCAGCACTACCTATGAGCAATAAAACAAAAATCAGCACCATCAGCACTACCTATGAACAATAAAATCAGTATTATCAGCACCACCAGAGCTTCGCCCCAATACATCATTCACGACGAGATGTTGTGATTTTTCATCGTCACTCGTTACGTGAAATGCACGCTGAAGGAACATTCTGCCGCGCGTGTGTCTCTGAGGTGCGTGCTCACCGACCCAGCCCACCCGTTCACGTCGCTTCGTGGCGACAGTCTGCAGCGGCTTATTACAAAAATGTTACCCCACCTGTGCCGCTCGTACATGTCACTTCGCGCATATAGTGTAGGGCGGCTCATTAAAAAAAGAGAAGCTAATATAGGAAAGCTAATCTAAGCTGTCTATGAAACATCGCGTGTCGATGAAACGTCGTTCGTTGTATCACCAATGAGTGGCGACTGCCGGCAGAATTTCGGGTAAATAATTCCGCCGCTTGCTGGGAGAATAGACACTACCTAAGAATCACCCCGGTTCTTGTTTGCTGAGTAATCTTTTCAGTTGTGTAACAGCTTCGTTGTACATCTTCACATATCGCGGATTGCTTGCACATTTCTACTTGTTTACGGAATAGGCCGTCTAATAAACTTCTAGGAGATTTAAAAACAATCCTTTGTGTCTGTTTAGCTGCCTTTGCAACCACCAGGGAGCGTACATTTTTTACAGGTTTCCTTGAGGTGGGTACCCAAAGAGGTGTATTGGTACATCATTGAATGAGGTTATTTATCTTCCCTACGAGCGGGGTGGCTGTAGAAAACGGAGTAATAGTAAACCCTGTTGGCGGGTGTATCTCTGTTCCCTATGAGCGGCGTGGGTGTACACAACGGTGTAACAGTAAACCCTGCTGGTGGGTGCATCTTTACTCCAAAATTATTGCGTGGGTGTAGAGAAGGGAATGCTTGTACACCTTAAAATGGGGTGTACCTGCACACTGAAAAGACAGAGAGGGTGTAAGAAAGGAGTAGTGATACACCCCAATCTGGGGTGCATCGGTGCACCCTCGAATGCTGAAGGTGTCTAAAAGGATGCACATATGCACCCTCAAAAAGGGTATATGTATGCACCTCGTCTTGAGGTGTACTTGTTCACCTTTATGGGTGTAGTATATGTGGCAGCACTTACACTCCCTGTGGGTGTACCCACTACACAATTGTTTTTAGAGTGTGCCTGTCAAGGGCCCCAGTCAAGGCCGGTTCTGCTTGCATCGAAGACGACGACAATGAGTGTTTCCTCGGCGCTCTGGATGTCAGTAACATTGCAGCACTCCAACGAGACGACCCTGAACTACGAGCGCTCATCGAGCACCTAGAGGGACAAGCGAGTAACGTTCAAAGTGCTTTCTGACGAGTCCTGCCCACCTCCTCCATACGGCAAGGGGTACTCCACAAAGAAAACTTCGTCAACAACAGCACAGTGTGGCTGATGGTTATTCCTTCCAGCCTTCGAGAAGAAATCTTCCGAGGATGCCATGACGACCCAACGGCTGGACACCTTGGCTACAGCTGGACGCTCGCCAGGATTCGAGAAAAGTACTACTAGCCGAGACTACCGAAGACTGTTCACCTCTTCACTCGATCATGCCACGAGTGTCAGTGACGAGAGAAACCGCTGACGAAGCCGTCAGGTCTTCTGAATCCGATTTCTGCCCCGTCCACGGCGTTCCAGCAGATCGGAATGGATTTACTTGGCCCTTTCCTGTCGTCAAAGTCAGGAAACCGCTGAATAATCGTCGCCGCCGATTATCTGACACAGTACGACGAGACAAAAGCCCTTCCATCAGGTACGGCTGTTGAAGTCGCCAAGTTTTTCATCGAGACCGTTTTCCTCCGGCACGGCGCCCCTGAAGTCCTCATCACAGACCGTGGATCGTCGTTCACGGCCCAGCTGACGCAAGAGATCCTTCGTTTCAGCGGCACCGGCCATCGTCGAACCACTGCGTTTCATCCGCAGACAAATGGACTAACAGAACGGCTAAACAAAACTATAGCCGACATGATCTCTATGAATGTCGACGTAGAGCACAAGACTTGGGACGAATTGTTACCCTATGTGACGATTGCTTACAACACGGCGGTACAAGAGGCCACAGGAGTAACATTGTTTCAGCTGGTGCATGGCAGAAAAGTAACCACCATGCTCGACGCAATGCTACCCCACAAACCTGCTGACGGGAGCCCCGACGCTCAGGTGGTTACTCAACGAGCCGAGGAAGTTCGCCAGCTGGCCCGAATCCGAGTTCAAGATTAACAACTTGTCGACGCTACCCTGTGACACCTTCGCCGGATCGACGTTCGCTTCAAGCCCGGAGACCGTGAGTGGGTTTGCACCCCGATACGACGATGCGGTCTAAGCGAGAAACTCCTGAAACGCTACTTTGGACCCTACAAATTGCTTCGTCGACTTGGAGATCTTAACTACGAGGTGATGCCCGACGAAACATGAACATCACCACGCCGCCCACCACGACCTGAAGTTGTCAGCGTCGTGCGTCTGAAACCGTACTGCGCTCGATAGGACTGTGGATATTATGTCTCAAAGGACTCTTTGGTTTGCCGTTATTTTATTTGCTTTGTTTTGTATTGTGTTGCATCGAGGCGATGCACTTTTTAATTGGGGGGGGGGGATTAATGCTGCGCGCGCAGCTTGCCAAGTAGGCAGCGTGGCCATGAACTGACGGTTATCGCGCTTGCCTCCCACGCGAACAGCCAGGGTTCGATTCCTTGGTGTTACTAGTCTTTTATTTATTCTTTCAGCTTAATGTTCTGGTGAATTCGAGAGCATTGTTGTTTATTCTAGGTCCGAATGCTCTGCGCGTCGAACCTTCTACGCCGATTATTCCAGAAGCCCACGCGTGTACATAAGGGGCTTCGCGTGGCGAGCCAAAGTCAGTGTCGCCCCCCGCGTTCAATCCCCCCGCGTTCAATCGTTCAATCCGAAAACTTCAGTTTTCGTCACCTCATCACTTGTCATCCGTGACAATATACATAAACAATCAAGGCACCTATATATAAACCAAGAAACAAAACAATCCTGGAGTTTACGCAACATTACAGATATGACAAACCAATCCCACTTGCCACGAGCACCCTTCTGCGATCACTTTTTAAAACTATAAAATAGGTTTATGGAAGACCACGGACATTTCTATTATGTTTAAAGTTTTATTTATCTGGAAATTTAGTTTATGTCGGCCATAGTTAGTCCTTATGATCGGCATCTTTCGCATTGGATTTCGAATAGTGCACGTGCTCAGATTATCTGTTGGTGTAGTGTAGAGTTGGCTTCTGTGTATCAATTGTAAGAGTTTGAAATAAAATACTCGATCTGACTTGAGCATAATATATTTATTAAAAAGAGTCTGCGTGCTTAATAAGTCTTTTTTTGTCTCCTTTATAATTTTCATACGTGCGCAAGATTTTCTTCTGCAAAAAAATAATTTTATTGTAGTTAGTTGCTGTCATTGTTCTCCAAACCGAGATGCCATAGCTCATTTTAGAGTAAAGTAGGGAGTAGTATCATATTTCTTTAAGCTAGGTAGGTAGTAAAGTTCGGATCTTATAACTGCTTCCAGTAACTCGGGATAGATCAGCTTTCAGCATATTGACATGAGTGGACCGTGAAAGGTATTTAGTAAACCACGCCCCCAACAATATTTGCTCTTTCCCTTGCTCCAGCAATGTGCCTTCAAATGATATGTTGAAGATGCTATGATCGCGTTTATTTATCGGCTTAAAATAACATACTTAGGTTTACTCGTGTTTAGAGTTAAACGATTCGTTTCTAACAACCCTGAGAGGTTTAAAAGATAATCATTGGCTACTTTTTCTTCGAACTGTTTTATCTCGAAAGCAAAAAAGGCATTTGTTTCGTCTGCGCATATTACTATCTGAGGAGAGTCTAGTATTTTGCTTATATCGTTTATATACAGAAGGAATAGCAGAGGCCCTAGAGTTTCATTTCTACGAGAATACTAATTATTTAAGCATTCATATTGTTAGCGTTCAGTGAGATAGCTTTTAATTATCTTTAGCCCCATTCCACGTACACCATATATATTAAGAATTTTAAGTAAACTATTGTGTTGTACAGTGTCAAAAGCTTTTTTTAATAAAAAAATAAACCAAGTGTGAAAAATAAACCAAGTGTTTTGCTAGTATATTCTACTAGCAAAACGAGCTGATGTAGTTTGGGTGTGCAGAGTTGGTTGCAGGTGTGAATATAATAAATGCTTTGCTAAAGTACGAATATTTCGCAAGAAACGTTTGCTAATGATACACAATCCGAAATGAGGGGACAGCGTTCCTCTCTGGATTCGCGTGCTGACATTACGCGAACTACGTACAGTCAGAGGCAATTTGACCTGCGACAACGTGAACGCTAGCGGAGCAGGCAAAATGCCGCATGGGGCGCAGCGGTCGCCGCGGCGTTCTGGGAGCGAGACTCGGCGGACTGGTCCACTCTGTAGAAGGGGGGGGGGGCGAATTAAGACGGAAGAGGGACATGAAGAAGAGCCGGCTATGCGGCGCGGCATTTCGAAGCGGTTAGCAAAATACGCCGACTTAGATTTTCTTAAGTATTTTTATTGTTCCCTTGGAAAGGCGATCTCGGTTTGCTTCCGTTCTGGCGCTCATATCTTAGCATGAGTTTGTAAAGCCGTCGGGCATTACTATCAGTTCTTTCGCACGTAATGATTCCAACTTGATCTCAGTTTACGGTTCGCGGTTCAGTCTAACAAATATATAACTAAAATAAACGTATACCTTTTCCTCGCATATCTGTGGAAATGTTATGCCACATTTACCGGCCACATGTTCATTGTTTTGTTTCAGAAATATAAAAAAAAAATTGCAAACACATGAAAAGTAAGCGTCAAATTCCTGTCAAGCGCTGGCCGATGGGTTTATCAAAAGTTATCGCGAAGTCGCGAAGGCTGCTTAAGTTTCTTAATTTGGAAGCATGGGATAACGCAGGAAAAATATTGTGCAAGAAAGAGCTTATCTTATATCATAGAAGGCCATTCTAGCGCGAGGGGCATTTGCTTTGACTCGACCTCCCCCGGCAGCTAAATGTGGACTGCTCCCGTAGCCTCTTCCCCAGCGCGAAAAAGCGAACGCAGCGCTGCATACGGCAATTGTTCCCCGTGGCCGCTCGCTCCGTTGTCGCAGGTCAAATTGCCTCTGACTGTACATTCCAGTCCGCCGTACCCTATTCAAAAAGGCCAATATGAACTCGGCTTATTGGAAATATTGTATTCCAATGAATTTGATGGAAACCAATAAAACTTATTGTTATCCGATTAAAGCAATACGCACGATGGGAATCTTATCGGAGAACAATATCCCGATATAATGTGTGGTTATTGGTATACAACAGGATATTGTAGCACAATATTGCGATATAACTTGCGGTTATTGGTATACAACACGATATCGGAGCACAATATTCCAACAGAACTTGCGGTTATTGGTATACAACACGGTATTGAAGCACAATACCCCGATATAATGAGCGGTTATTGGAAAAGAATACGACATCGCGTGCATATTGGTGACCGACATGGACATACTGTACGGCCACACGATATATAAATATCGGTCGTCGACCACGGGCCCAAAGGAGAATACAATATATCGCGTGCATATATCTCAGAACGGATACCAATAGTTACCAACATGAATTACGTTGGCATATACCGCAGATAAGAGCAAACGTAACACAATATTGAGCGTTTGTGAAGCAAAAGGTGGATATCGGTATGCCCACATATACGACATCGCGTGAATGATATCGTAAGACAGCACGAGTTACCATACGGCAATACGCGAGAGAAAGATATTGGGTGGGGATACACACGGAACACAAACGTTCAGCGTTGCGAAAACATTAACATTGATCGACAGTGCAAGTATGTACAGCTGTTGGTACGGCACACAGTACACACACCCTCGCGCGCTTGAAATGCTAGACAACCACCAAACCATTCAGAATAACTAGCTGGAACACCCGCGACCTACCTTTCAATGAAAAAGCCCAATAACGACGAGCTTATTGGAGTGATCCTTTTCCAACAAATGTTTATTGTAGTTGTTGTAATGCGACAAAAGTTGATCGCCAAACAATAAACCCAACGTACGGCGATACAATTCGATGTAACGCGATACGCGACAAGGTCAGTTCGGACGATAAAATAATGAGGGTGAATAGGCTTGACAGGTCACGTGCACGTAGTTCTTACGCGCATTTATCGATATTTACCCACCTTTCTGGGTAATCCTACGTCGTACACAAAATCCACGACAACGTGCGAGCACATTTCACCCACCACTCTTCGTCGCCTGTTTCGCGAAATTCCCACACTGTATAAAAAAGGACGTGAAAAATACGTGCATTGGCGCCATCAAACGATAAGTTACAGTCTCGTTTTTTTAGATGAGTTTTCATGATTCCATCGTCAACCCGCGCGCGCGCCAGTTCGCGTTCCGGATGCAGTTCCTCTGTTCGAAGGGCGCGATCCTGCGCCCATGCACCCCTGCGCTGCCTGCGCTGTAGCCGAGGCCAAGCCTGGCCAAGCCGCCAAGCCAGCGAGAGAGCCGCCGAGCATGCGAACTGCGCAGCGGCCGGGCGTCGGTTTCGTCGGCGCCACAGGCATAGACCTTGCCACAGGCGCGACCGACGGATTATCGTTCGTCGCGGTCTTTGCTCGTGGGCACCAAGCGAAACCAGCACACTGTCAATCGCTTCGAAAGGTACGTATGCACGACTTTATTACTTGCAGCATTGAGTGCTTCGGTGTACACGGATCAAAGTAAACACCGAAGGACAGAAAGGAGACATGAAGTTTTGAAATCGCAGCTTATTTGAACGCGTGTCTCCCTGTTGAAAGCCTCTAGCTGTGCCGCTGTGCTCTGTGGCAGGCGTCGTTTCGACTGCGTGTACTCCAATGTAACGTCAGTCAGTGTTCACACTCGTCTAGCTTTGCTATCTTGTTATCTCATGTGCGAAATAGACGTAAAACCCAGCGCCGCGTCTCTTTCGGATACTCAGCCTCCAGCCCCCTTCCTTCCGGCGTGCTTTCTGCCGCGACCATTTGACGCATTGGATTCGCGGGCTCGTTCGAAGAGGCGTTGTTTGAAGCTGACAGTCGCCGAAGTGTTACCAGAGCTTCTCTTTAGGAAACTCACGATCGACGCTCGGCTCTGAGCTCGTACTCTTTTCTTCCCGTTTAGACCATGAGTGCCGACCACTGATCTGTGGTGCCGACTGGCGCCGAACGAAGTTGAGAAACGCTAGCGAGTGAGTCAGATTTCTGTGACGCCGCCCAACTGCGCAAAGCAAATAGTGCAAAAAAAACGCGTTTTTTTATCTTTTCGTTGACCATGTTTCACCTCAATAACGCAAAGTGAATCGCAGCTGTACGTCGGTCGACTCATCGCTGTGCCTAGATTGTAGATGACTACAACGAGCCTTTTTTGTGTGATCTTATTCTGATATCGTTATATCTTGCTTTTTTCATCTTGGCTGCACACTTCTAAACGACCTTTTCTACATATTTCACTCCTTGTCGACATGTCGCTGGTGCTTGAGACTAATTGGAAGTTACTGTTTGCTCACTCCTTGGTGCACTTATTTCATGTTCAACATCAGGTATCTGAAGGAGGCACCATGAAACCCTAGAATTTGTTCAGAGGTACCTCAACATACTGTATTAGAGTGCTGTTTTGTGTGTTGTAGTTTCGTATCAAACTGCGCTATGTTTGTAATATACCCTATAACTGTTCACTACAGTTAAAGTTGCAATGAAACATTGGCCACGAGAGGTGACTCGGCCAACGTGGCCGAAAAATTCCTCGCATAATTTTCTCCATGGGTCATTTTGGATGTTGACAAATTTTCGTGTGAATAATGAGTGTTATGCACATATGTTTCTTCTACTTTTCATACAGGTACTTCAGTCAGATAAACCCCAGCAAAGGCAGCAAGACAGTCTCATGGGGTCACACCAAGGATAACGGCATTCCTGCTCGAGTCCCGAGTCTTGTCACAGAACTTCACTGAACATAATGGTACATTCCCTTTCCTTAACATTTCCCTCTGAAATGTGTTTTCCTGTTGTTGTTGTTGTTTTTTGTAAAAAGGTTATTACAATGTTTAAACACCCGAACGTTCCTAAATGGTCTTTGTACCAGACAATAGGGTGTCTTAGGCCCGCTTCAGACGGGGCAACTTTTCCAGCAATTTCGGGGTTGCTGGCGGGTTGTTTCCTAGCTTTCCCTAGATCGACA
This sequence comes from Ixodes persulcatus, assembly GCA_013358835.2. Classification (NCBI taxonomy): domain Eukaryota; kingdom Metazoa; phylum Arthropoda; class Arachnida; order Ixodida; family Ixodidae; genus Ixodes; species Ixodes persulcatus. The sequence continues at coordinate 22,823 of JABSTQ010002287.1, read as the reverse complement.
CGAATCGCTGAGATCAGGTTGGGCTCGAAGAGGACGAGCAACTCGGACAATTCAGAGACGTTTGAAGCGGCAGCAGCCAATCAGGAATGTGATATTTTCACACGACACACCTGTGGTGGTGATGATGACAACTGAAAACTTAGTTCTGGTTTGAAATGGATCGTTTTTGGAAATAAACTGTTTCAAAAAGATGATTTAGTATTCTCAGCACAATTTAAAGTTATAAAGACATGTCTTTTTGGATATAAGTATGCATCTAAATAGTGCAAGAAAAATAAATTTCATGATGATGATGACAAGTCGTAGCAATTCGGTTTCTGCGTGTGAACGCGGGCGCCCGTCTTGCTGGTGTTGCGACGTCAAGTTGCTGGGTGAAATCGCCTCGTCTGAAGCGGGCCTTGTTGCTGGGTGAAATTGAAATTGTCCCTTCTGAAGCGGGCCAACAAGGCCCGCTTCAGACGGGGCAATTTCACCCAGCAACATGACGTCGCAACACGGGCCGCCCGCGTTCACACGCAGCAACCGAATTGCTATGACTTGCCATCATCATCATGAAATTTATTTTTTTGCACTATTTAGATGCGCAGTTATATAAAAAAAAACATGTTTTTTATATCTTTAATTTGTGCTGAGAATACTAACTCATCATTTTGAAACAGTTTATTTCCAAAAACGATCCATTTCATACCAGAGCCAAGTTTTTAGCTGTCATCATCACCACCACAGGGGTGTCACATGAAAATATCGCGTCCCTGATTGGCTGCTGCCGCTTCACACTTCTCCTAGTTGTTCTAGTTGCTCGTCCGTTTCGAGCCGAACCCGATCTCAGCAATTCGCGTTGATCTGGGAAAACCTAGGGAACAACCCGCCAGCCACCTCAAAATTGCTGGAAAAGTTCCACGTCTGAAGCGGGCCTTGAAACTGAAATCAAGGGCAGTGGAGCTCTAGGTTCAAGCCCACGTAAAGACGTTTTTTTGTTTTTTTTGCCTTTTATTAGTGCATGTATATATATACTTTTTTTAAACGTTTTAACGTATAGACACATAATTTACACACTAATTCACATTCAGAAGTGCTTTTATTCACACACTGTGGCTCCCTAGTGCTTGCAATAGCTTCTTCGTGAGCTATTGCAAGCTCTGCAAAGGGAGGGGCATCTTCCCACCCTTTGCAGGCTGTAAAGCTGTGGCTTGCACAGCTCTAGCAGGTCGCACCTCGCTCACTGGCTCCATCACAAAGCATAGGTGCTGCACGAGTCGCACCACGCCGTAAGGCCATGTACGGTTGGGTCATAGCACCTTGGACCATTCGTCACTGCACTCAGGTATGGTATGGTGGCATGGTCGGGGCATGAAGCAGGGCTACAACTTGGAAATGCCAATCTTCATCACATTTCAAACGCATCTTTTATTACTTCTGTGTCGAGTTGTCAGCCTTTTAAGGGTGAAGAAGAAAACAGCAACGAGGGCAAGAAAAAAAAAATTGAAAGCCGCTCTTACTGAGAATCTATTACGAGCACTAGGAAGCCGCAGGGTATAATTAAAACGCTTCTAAAGGTGAATTAGCGAATAAATTATGTGCTAGTACCTCAAAAATTGAAAAAAAAACAATTTAAATATAATTAATAAGTGTAAAAATATACACCAGGATGACTTAAGCCAGAACTACACAGTCTGTAAGTTTGAAATTTGACACCTTAAACCACTCGGCCACCACCCAAATTTATTTCCAGTTCGTTTATCGATGTAGATGAATTTCGTTTGCAGCTGTCGGCTGCAAGAGAGATTGCCTTATTTTCATTTACTTTACTATTCCCGCCAAATATGACGAGTGACCAAGAATAGAACCTCATTTGTCGGCCAACGCACATCAAGGCAAGCTAGCCTGTCTTGCTGGGCTCTGCCGCCTCGGTGACTCCGAGGCAAGAGCGCTGGCCTACGGATCTCCATGTGGCGGGTTCGAATCCCGGCCGAGGTGCCCGCAATCTGACGGAGGCTTATTGCGGAGGAGGCGCCGTGTAACCGAGCTTTCGGTTGCACGTCGAAAGATCTCCAGGTGGTCCAAATTAATCCTCAGTCCTCCGGAGGCTGGGGCGTGCCAGATGCCCGTCGTTGGTTTGGCACATAAAACCCCCAAATTTGACTTTTTGTTTTGCTGGACCCATATTTTGTTTCATCACCCGTCTAGGATTCTGTTGTCACTCATCAAAAGAAAAAAAAACTGTGACTAAGTCTGACTTGTTCTGCTGTGCGGTATCCTTAGCAGTAAACTCTGCTAAATGAGGCAAAATATAAATTACACTTTTTTTAGCAAATATGCATTGTTTTAGCAAAATGAGCTACACTATTTTACTAAGGTAAAACAGAACGATCCTCTCCACCTGAGTCTGTTTGCATCTCTCGCAGACACTATTTCCTGCTTTTTGTGGTTAGTATCAGACTTTTGTGTCTCTGTGTGACCAAAGCATCTGTGTTAGACTAAGACTGGGTTCTTCGAGATATGTGCAGGTATTCTTCGCAGGAAATGGCTGCCAATTAGGAACACAAGTTTGTTCTCGACCACAAAGAGCAAGTAGTTTCAAGGTGAGCTATTGCCCGCCTATATGAGTTTTGTGTTCCATTCCCCTTGAATGCCATTTTTTTATCTGTAGTGGTCTTGCATTAGTATTTCGTTGTCTCTCTTCTGCAAAAACACCCAAGTTTGACTAAGACCGGGTTCTTTCTTATACATGCAGGTCTTGGCGGCAAGCACCAGCCAATCAAGGCCAGAAGTTTGCTCTTTGCCGCTTATGGCAAGTGTTTTCAAGGTGAGTGATTGATGCCTATCTGAGTTGTGTGTTTCATTCCTCACAGACACTCTGTTTCCGGTCTTTATACTGGTCTTGTGTCAGGCTTTTGTGTCTCCGTCCGGCCAAAGCATCTGTATTAGACTAAGACTGGGTTCTTTCGGATATGTGCAGCAATTCTTGGCAGTAAGTGGCTGCCAATCAGGAACACGAGTTTGTTCTCGGCCACCAAGAGCAAGTATTTTTAAGGTGAGCTATTGCCCGCCTATATGAGTTTCAGCATTCGTCAAGGAGCGCAAAATCAAAGCCCGGGGGTTGGCCATTGCAAAAATGTTGACTCGGAAGCGCATAGGGAGGAAGCTTTACAAAAGTATCCACCTGCCTCAACAAGTGAAACCGAAACTAAAAACGTGGGTTCCATTTAAAAAACACATTGTCAGCCCGAGTTAACTCGAGGGCAGCACGGAGCAAACAAGCCACGGTACGAGTATGCTTGGTTCAGGCTTTTGTAGGGGTAGTCAATGACTCGGTGTTTTCTAAAAAAAAAAAATTTTTCTGAAAAGTGTGGTGGCCGATTATTCGGCGATGGACATTGAGTCGGGATGTTAAGGTAAAAAATTTCATCCACGTGCCGAGATTCATGTGCCTTGTCCCCCTAGCGAGGGGGACAAGGCCTTCAAAATTTTAGATTCGCAAAAAGGGTGCGTCAGTATTGACGTCTCATTTTACATCAGGCCTCTCAATTTAAAACGCACTATAAATGACATGCCTGAGATTCGTTTGGGTGTACTTCCTCTCAGCAAGTATATGGATTCTGTCTCAAAAGGTCTAATCTAATGTTGACCGCACCTCAGGTCTCCACCGACGATTCATCAGGACGAGACCCAACCGGGACACTAGGGAGGAGCGGCTTAAGCAAGGGGGGCTACCTATACGACAGCTTCTTGCGGACGAAAACCGAAAATAGATAGATGGTGGGTGTTTCATTTGCTATTCCTTTTGGCATGCACATTCTGTTTGTTATGTTTCAAGATTCATGCAGAGTTCAATTTCAACTATTGTAAAATACCGAGCATGAGCCCGCATCGCAGAAGATACAGCCCGTGCAGAGCGGCTTGCTGTATCTTAGTCAAGTAAGCGGCACTCGAAGGCACACGATACAGTGCGAGTCAACGGAGCGAGCGCGGGCTACCAAATCGCAGCGCACTCGGCTCTCGCGTCGCGATTGTTGATTCAGAGCTCTGCCTACCCCTATGACATGTGCGCGTGTGTTCATAAACGGCTCCTCTTGACTGCACGCGGGTCAAATGAAACAAAATGAACAGCTAACAGCTCGATAAGAATCGATAGCAATGATAGTACTCACCCGGGAAACGACGCGCGAAGCGGCGTGTTGTCCGTCGGCACTCCCGTCGAAAAAGGCAAAATAAAGACACAAATACTATATATTTGCAAGAAATATCATGCGCAGGAGAGAATAGAAACACTTAGAAGCAATAAAAAATACACTGGAATAGATAAAAATAGGCAATGAAATCGAAAAACAGAGGATTAAGAGGAGACAAGCGACAAGGCAATGCGACCTCAAGGCAGAGCGGCCAGGCGAGGGACAATCTCTCCCACAATTCCTCACGCGCGGGCCGGGGCGCTTGGGAAAATTGCAAATCGTCTATTGCTACTTGGACGCAACTAATCGCAAATCTTTCTTGCAGTTTCCATGGCCCACAAGGCAGCAGGTGCCAGTTCATTCTCGTTCAAAGGTGAGGATTCCAGATTTTCTAGATTGCTCTTAAGCAGCAATACTGAAGCCAGACAAGCGGTACGGCATATTTAATTGACGGAGCTCAGAACGACTGGGAACGCTTTCACTGAAGCTTGTTTTGCTGCAATACACGCGTGCAATACACGTGTGTATTGCAGCAAAACAAGCTTCAGTGAAAGCGTCCCCAGTCGTTCTGAGCTCCGTCAATTAAATATGCCTTACCGCTTGTCTGGCTTCAGTATTGCTGTAGGCGACAAAACGTGTGCCCAGTTGTGTCACAAGAGGCATATTATGTCACGCACATGTAATTTTGAATTTATCCGGCTTAGTGTGCTGTAGGTGGCTGTTCAAAGAAATTGATTCTTGGATGCAACTAATTGCAAATCTTTCTGGCAGTTTCCACGGCCTAAGAGCCAGCAGATGCCAGTCTGTTATTCCTCATAGGTGAGAATTCCAGGTTCCCAAAGCAGGAATACTGAAGCCAGACGACCGGTACACCATATTTAATTGACCGAGCTCAGAATGACTGGGGGCTCCTCCATTGAAGCTTATTTTTTTATAATACACGCCGGCGACATTGACGTGTGCCCAGTTACGTCGCAAGAGGATATCTATGTCCCGCGCATGTAATTTTGAATCTTTCTGACTTAGTGTACGTTACGTGGCTACTCAAAGTAACTGCTACTTGGACGCAACTCATTGCAAATCTCCCTTCCAGTTTCCACGGCCTGCAAGCAAGCAAGCACCAGTTCGTTTTTCCTCAAAGGTGAACATTCCAGATACTCTAGTTTGGTGCGAAGCAATAATACTGAAGCCAGATGAGCAGATACGTATATTTAATTGACCGAGCTAAGACTGACCCGTGGCAGTGGCGTTGAAGCTTATTTTTCCGCAATCAATGCAGACATTATTTGGAATCTATCCGGCTTTGTGAAGAATTGCTATTTGTCGTGAACTAATCACACATTTTCATCTTGCATTTTCTGTATGGCTGCAGCTAGCATCTGCTGTTTTCATCAAAAGGTGAGGATCTCACATTGCTTTCAAACATCAAGTTTTTGAATGAGGGTCCTAAACAATTAACTTTCTTTTGCAATAAATGCTGGATCCTCCAGTTCAGGAATATGTGAAATATATTTGGTACGGATAAGCCCAGCGTTTTGCTTCTTTATTCATAATTTGACAACAGCTACTTTTTTTTTTATTTCCTCACTCAGAAATACACACAAGGAGACTGCATGCAAAGAAACGTCGTGCTAAACGTGATATTCCAACACGTATATAGTTTTATTGGTAGCCGATAGAATATATTGAATTCCAATATCCATAATGCGCTAAGTACACTGGAATCGTAAACCCTTATTGGATCCCCATACAACACATGGGGATCCAATAAGGGTTTTTACGGTATGGGATTCTAATATTTTTAGCGTATTATGGATATTGGGATCCCATAACAAACCCTTATTGTAATACAATACAATAAATGTAATGTTTTCCAATACAATATCTATATCGTATTGTAATACAATAAAAGGATATTGTTTACCAATATCCATAATACGCTGTTCATATTGGGTTTTCCAATAGGGGTATATAATTCCAATGTTTTTAGCGTATTATGGATATTGGAATCCCATAACAAACCCTTATTGTAATACAATACAATAAATGTAATGTGTTCCATTACACTATCCATATTGTATTGTAATACAATAAAAAGATATTGTTTACCAATATTCATAATACGCTGTTCATATTGGGGTTTTCCAATAGGGTATACAAACTAAAATCAATATTTTTCTAAAATAGAATATGTTAGCCTGGTTCCTATACCCACCATACGAGCGAGCAACTAGGTCGTAACCAGATATTTTCATTTTCATCGAAAGTTGCGCTTCGAAAATTAGTCCAATATTGGCGAAACTTTATTTCAACCCGGCTCGTAACTGCGTCAGCCCAAGAAAACAAACCTTTATTATTCATTATTTTTTTATCATTCACACTTTCTATCCCTCTTCTCTCTCTTTCTTTTTCTATCCCTCTTTCTTTTTTGTGTTGCTGGAATAAGGCATACAGGAGTCTATATTTACACCAAGTAATCTCTCGGCCGCGCAGCGTGCAGATCCCTGTGGACCCTGAAATCCATTCAATCCGCCTGACAGAAGCATTTTTTCCAGACGCCTTGTTACAAAACGCAAACGCACGCGCGCTCTTTCTTCTCTCCCTATTTCCCTAGCCAGATACCAATTTCCCTAATACTTTTCATTTCCCCTTTTTTGTCCCTCTTTCATTTTCTTTCTCGTTCGCGACGCTCGAGTGGATACTTGGAGTGTTGCAATGTGTGAAGGTTTCAAAGCGCTACTTATCCATCGTGATGCTCGCTCGGTCGGATCAATGTGTGTACCTGGAATTTTAATGAAAACATTCGTGATTTTGTTCGTTATGCAACCAACTAATTCAACGAGTTTTGATGTTACGTAAACAGCTCCTTTAAAACTTGCGTTTCGACACCCTTCTAAGCTTTTTGGGGTCGTTCTTAGCGCATACCTAGAACGTGCGTCTAGGTATCCTTAAACTTCCGTCACTCACACGAGTACGAGAAAGTGATTGCAAAATAAAGAAAATATCACGATAAAACAATATTTTTTGTATGCAATTCGCAAATCTCTTTAAGCTAGACCATAACCTTCCCTCCTGATCCGGATGCCAAAATGGAAGGGAAAAAACAACAAAAAAGATCAAAAATGTAAAAAAGAAAACCAAACTTCTGGAGACAGGCGCTCTCTTGTGGCCACTTTCCGAAACACACTTTTCTTGTTTTGTTTTAGCGAAGAAACAAAACTTGAAGTACGCTTAAGCTTCGCCTTTAAGAGTGGAGCGCGAAATCGAAACATATGACAATATAAACTCGAGCTCGTACCCAGGCCGTGCAAGCATGCCTTGCGTGGCTTAGATCACTGGTAGAGCCGCATCAGACGTGCGGCATAAAGGGTGGTACTATATGCACAAACATCCATGGCGCTCGAAGCATTTTAGAATGTTGCGACGCCTTCGAGGGTCGTGTTGCGATGCTGCAACTAGACCTAGAGAAGGCGCTTAATCGTGATCTCGTGATGTCCTTTTTGTATTATCAAACATGCAAACGTCGGTTGTGTTATTTTAAATTGGTTAAGGATGACTTACGCAGATTGTACGACAGCAATTATTGTTAATAAGAAAGCCAGTAAAATTTCGAACTCCACTCTTCTGTGAGGCAAGATTGACCTTTATGACCTGTGCTGTTCACCACTTATTTAGAACCCCTTTGTTTAAAGCTTCTTTATAACGAATTCATACGTGGTTCTGGGTTACACTCATTCGAAGTTAAGGTCCTTTTTTACGCGGATGATATAGCAGTTTTTTGTACTGACCATGGCAGTTTGCGTGAAGCTGTCAGAGTCGCGGCTTCCTTTGGCAGGCAAACTGGTAGTGTCGTAAACTGGGGCAAATGTGCAGGTTTCTGGCACAGTAACCGGGCCACCGCAGAACGTGTGCGTGTTTATCGGTAAAGTATGAAATCGCAGAAACACCAGGAAACGCCTTGACCAGGGACCCCACGGACGAACGCCCATTCTGTGCTAACGAGTTTTTATCAGCATGATCAAGCTTATTTAATTTTTCCTATATTTCCAATTCCAAGTTTTTATATCACCAGATCTACCCATTCATGTCGTTGACTATTGTCATCTAGCTCAAAACCTTGGCAGATGGGAAGCAACGGTGTGCTTTCCGGCCGAAAGTGCTGGGCTCCTTGGCGTGTCGGTGTTCTATTAGTGTTAGGCCCTGATTATCGATAATGACGTGGGAGGGAAGAGGTGATGGCCGGGTCTGAGGTTACACCAATTTCCGGTCTTGTGAGCCCCACGCGGCCCAAGTCTGGGCTTATCACGATTGCCCGGGTATTTGTCAATTCTCTCAGTTGGCCGACGTTTCCCAAGTATCGTGACGAAAATGATGGTTCAAAAGACGAGCGAGGTGATAATAATAATAATATTATTATTATCATATAATAATAAAAACACAAGAAGATGAGGAGAAGACAGATAGTAGCAGTGGTTTTAACAGTGATGAACTGCTTCCAGAGGAAGGGCAGGATTCAGAAGACATGGTGAAGCTGGCGACAATCTTGCCTTTCATTTCATGTTAGTAGTATTAGTTGATACCCGATTGAGCCAGAAATCAACAAGGGGCGGGAAAGTAAACAAGGGGGGCGGAGCCAGCCCCCCTTGTTTACTTCCGGCTCAATCGGGTATCAACCATTCACAGGGACGCAGGGCGGGGCCTCTTCCCTCTCTCCCATCTCAGGGGCCAATGACAGTGCATGGGCGTTGGGCAGGGACCAATCGGAGCTCGCCCGGGTCCCGCCCACGAGGTGGGCAGTATGTGAGGTCACGTACCTCAAACCGCAGACCTCAAACCGCAGACCGCAAACCTCAGACCGCAAACCACAAACCGCAGACCTCAAACCGCAAACCACAAGCCTCAAACCACAAGTGTGGTTGACCAGGTGTTGACAGCTGCGGTCATCATCTGATAACAACCGCCTGATGTCACACAGGGTCCGAGCTTCGTTCGACAGAGGGCGCTCACGTGATGTTGCACATAAAGCCCCTTGATAAAGGCGTTTTTTACAAGTACCGCCAACCATTGTTGTGGAAACGCGCGAGACACGCGCCACGAGCGCGTGCTCCGCCGCCATTCGCTTCCAAGGGCCGCTCATTTCAGTGCTGCGCCGCCATTTGCTTCCAAGGGCCGCTCGAGACACGGACCTCGTGCACTCGCGCATTTGACGCTACTTGCAAGACAAACGCAACCACATCGAGGGGCTTTAGTCGCACAGGTTTTGTGCTGCAGCCGAAAGAGGGTGCTCACATGATGTCACACAGGGTTCGTGATGCATCCAACAGAGGGCACTGCGTTCCGGTCACATGACGGTCACGTGTTTTGAATTTGAATCGATGCGCGGTAAATACCCCTTTTATTCGATAAAAAAGGCTTCGGAGGCGACGGGGACTCGACCTCGCGACCTTCTGATCAGAAGCCCAACACTCTACCGTCTGAGCTATGCACACAATGCTTCTTGGACGACTTCATTCGTCCTAGTATTTCGTACGTCGAGCGCGCAATTCAGATCACGTGTTAGAGCTATCGCAATGCTTGGATTTTGTAACGGAATTGCTGAGTCATTCACCGGAGGGCGCTACAGAGATGACGGAAGAGTTCAGGATTATTGAGTCATCTGTCAGGCGGGAAAATGCACTGTCACGATGACGACACAGATATGTCGCCGTGAGATTAGTGCCGAGAAATGCATTGTCGCATGTTTTCCCGATGGGTCATGTGACCAACGTCACCTGATATTTGAATCGCTGCGCAGTTGACACCTCGGTTCATAGATGGCGCGTCTTTTGTTGCTAAGCGTCTTTGTTGTTAGGGCATGAGTGACATCTTGCGTCGTGGGGGTCTGACTTGCGCCATCTGTTGCTGGAAAGTTGAATTGCGCGTCTTCCTAAGGTGCGCCCATCCGTATTTTCGCGTGCGCGCAATGCGTGTGAGTTGCCGAATCTGTTTGTAGATGGCGCGCACCTGAATCCTTTTGTTGGCGTGAACTTTTACCATTATCACACGACATTTCCTCGATAATGTTAGCGGCAACTTAGTAGATGGTGTCAACTCTATCGCGCTCACATCATCTCTCGGTAATTTTATCGTAATCTGTCTGCTGAACGGAGCATTGTGGGAAATGGGCCGGAGCGTGGTCGCATCCATACGTGCTAAAGACGAGACAGATATGATGTTTCATGTTTTTATTATCATTCGCTCTTAGAACACGCACACTTATAAATACAGATACGGCTTTTAAAAACACTGTACACAAAAATGTACAAAACAAGCAGTATCAAGACACATCCGAGGCAAAAAAAAGTGGAATAACAGAAAAACGCGCACGATACAATCAAAAAAAAATATTTACAAGGTCAGGGCGTGAGATGAGAAGAGAAATAGGTTCCGGCTTTTGGTACACTAGCGCGTTATACAAAAATGTACACAAGAAGTTTCAAGACACACCGGTGGGAAACGCGAGCAATTGCGATACAGTCCAAAATATTTCCAAGGCGTGTGATGAGGAGGCAGGTCGCTCGCTTCCTAAAACGCTCTTGCGGCCAAAAGGAAACGTCGTAATCCCGTTGCTGCAAATGTATCGCTTGTTATCGAACGGATACAGAGCAATCTTTTCGACCGCGATGCTTTTGTTCTAGTTAAGTTTTCTAGCAATCAAATGCTGCGTCACTCTGTGCAAAGTTTTCGTCTCTAGAGCGTGCTTGTACAGCTCGTAGGTAAACTTGCGAGACTCGCATTTCTTTACTCCCTTGGCTCTTACGCAACACGTGTTGCTGCTTGTTTTGAAGCTGTATAGCTTTGGTTTTAAGCAACAAAAAGCCACTAAGTGAGTAGTGGGATATTTATTTTTTAACACACCGAGCTTCATTTTGTTTTCGGTTGAAAAGAGCTTGTGACTCTTTGGATATCCAGATGTATCCAAGCATGCGTCTCGGAATTGGAGCAGTTTGTCGTCTACGTCTGATCCGTGAAGGTGTAGGAAGAAGGAATCCGTGTCGCAGTAAAGAGCCCTCGCTGAGGGGATCGCACGACGAAGTTGATTCAAAAAGAAGTCATACATTACTATTTTTGATATCTCAAGAATCGTGAACCCTGCGTAGAGTGGTTGCTTGAGTTTGATCACTTTCGGAGCGAACTGGAAAATTACGACCTGCGAGCTAAGTGCTCGAAACTGCGTCAGGTTCGGCTTCTGAAGCATTTTCAGTATGTCGTCCTCTTTAACGCACAGTTTAATGTGTCCATGTTTACGTGCATTCTCGATCGTCTTGCCATATATGCTGTTCATGAACAGTTTGGAAAGATTCTTCTGGAAGGAGTTGGTTGCTTGCTGTCTCAGCTGGTGGTTAAAATCAATAAACTCCCTCAAGAACGCTCTCTGAGATAATTTGAGGACTCGGTGAATTTTGGTGACCTCTAGTCCTAACTGGATGTACAGTTTCAAAATCCGGTAGTGCAAAACGTATTTCGTTTTGTCTTGAAGTGTGAGCAGCAGCTTCTTAGTGGATTCCTCTTTGGGCATTTCAAACTTGTCAATTAGACTTTTTTTGATAGTCGGACAACCAATCGTAGAGAACGCTTTGCTTCACCGGGGCCAAGGGAAAGTCAGAATGAGTATCGTGCAAGTCGTGAGGATATCTGAGGTCTACCTCCAAAATGTAGCCCGTCGGAGCGTCATCTGGAACGTCATCAATGTTCAGGCAGGCAATCTCGTCTTTCGTCATCCACTCAAAGTCCGACACTGGCAGGGCTTCTCTCATTGTCGCCGCATACATACCGTTTACGTCTAAGTCCAAAATCTGAGACGGTTCGTGCTGCGGGTTAAACGTATCCATTCCCGGAAAATTTGCGACAGCATGGCGGGTTGTGCATTGGGTAATCCCTCCGCGAATACCCTGTTCTATCATGAGATAGGTGTCAGGATCGTCAATTAGCTGCAGTCTTACTTTCGGCTGTTTCAGCGCACACGACAAGCTTAGTGACGGTAACGATACGAAATGTAAAGCCTCAATTTCGTACGTCTCCAACGTCCAGCGTCTAAAGTTTTGGAAAACATCGGCCAGTAGGAGGCAGTCCGTCTTTAGGTAAAGGTCGCTGTATTCTCCAAGGTTCTTCAAACCAAAGGTATCGAAAACGACCTGTGCATGTTGGTAGTCCTCTTCACACACCCCGCTCCCAATCAACTTGTTAAAAAAGGCCTCTCGTGGCGGGAGGCTTTGACCCTCGTAACTCTCAAAGCTCGTAATGCAATTATAACAAAACACTCCTTTGCGGGCAAGGAGGTCGACGTGCTCAGGAAAGGACTGCCGAAGGCAACAAAAATGCCCTATGCCCTTAGAGTGGAGATTTTGCACGAGCGTCTCCAGGCTTGCATTAAGAAATGCGAGGCTGTCAATAAAGCGAAGGTTGCCTATCTCTAACAATTTAATATTCTGGCACGAGCTTCCGAGTACGTTAATATCCTTGGACTCGAAAAAATTAAGCTTGCCTAGAAAGAAACTGAGGTCGTAGGAATGGTTATGCGCTATGAGTGGAATGGTATGTTTGTTGATTCGATGGTTTAGGTTACACTGGGAGCAAAGCGCCCGCCTATACTCTCCCGTCATGTGGTCGTGGTCGCGAGTTTTCATTTTCTTGCTAAAGCTTTCGTTGCAAATGCCACACCGGGAAGAGTCCGCGTGGGAAGCCTCGTTTTCTTGAGTCATTTCAAGGGGCACTTCACTTGACCTGATCAATCGGAGTATTTCCTTCGCTAGAAAGTTGAGAATCAAAATGAATCTTTCTACGCAGTCGGGTCCGCGATAGAGGTATTCCTCAACAATGGACGAATCTTTTGAGCGGATGACGAGAAGACAGAAAGAGCTGGGGACGTGATTCTCGTAAACATTGCCCGTCGACTGAGTCGGTTCCAGAATCGCTTCAAAGTCGTAAACGCAATAAAAGGGGAACTCTTTCATAACATGTGTGCTCCGAAAGTACAGTTCGTCACCCTTGTAGTGGCCAAAAAGCCACTACTCACTTAGTGGCTTTTTGGCCACTGGCAACTCACAATCACTGTGAAACTACAGACCAATTTCTATAATGTCACATTCATGCAAATTATTGGAACATATAGTCTACAGGCATGTAATGGAATTTCTCGAAACTAACAATATTTTATGCGATTTCCAACATGGTTTTCCACGCGGTTATAGTACTATGACACAGCTAACAGAATTTGTTCATGATATTGGTCAGTCTCTTGATATCGGTAATCAAGTTGATGCGATATTTATAGATTTGTCAAATGCTTTCGATACAGTTCCTCATTCTAAACTTCTACACAAGCTTGACCTAATTCTAAATAATCATCACCTCGTCAACTGGATATCCAGTTTTCTTTCTCGTCGGTCACAGTTTGTCTACTTCAACTCATCCGAATCTAGTACAGTTGATGTATCATCAGGTGTTCCACAAGGATCAGTTCTTGGACCGCTACTCTTCTTGCTATACATCAATGATTTGCCACGCTATATTTCCACTAAGATACGACTTTACGCTGACGACTGCGTACTATATCATGTGATAAACTCGTCCGATGACAATTTAACTCTTAACAATTCTTTTGCGAATTTCTGTACGTGGTGTAAAACCTGGCAAATGAACCTGAATTTTCGTAAAACTGTTTTTATGACCTTTTCTAGGCGTTCATCACCTTCTGTGTTTAATTATTCATTTGACGGGTTATGCCTAGAAAGAGTTTTTGAATATAAATATCTTGGCCTCCTTTTCACTCCAGATTTATCTTGGTCTAAGCACATTGATACGACATGCAACAAATCCCTTAAAAGACTTGGATACCTGCGGCGTACCTTACGTGTGGCACCTCAAGATACTAAGCTTTTAACTCTTAAAACTTTGATTCGCCCAATCCTCGATTATGGTTCTATTATTTGGTTTCCCTATAAACAGTCCGATATAAATAAAGTCGAATCAGTTCAAAAGAAATCGGTACGTTTTATTTGTCGTCGGTATGACAGAAACTTTTCTCCTTCTTCTAACCTTTCCTTGTTAGGCCTAAGACTTCTTTCTGAGCGTCGTGGTATTGAGCGCCTAAAGTCTTTGTATTTCATGATTAATTCATCACGTTTTGACTCTTTAGATAGCTACATAAATTTTCTCAAGCCAACTGCAACTAGAAGCCACCACGAATTAAACATTTCACCTTTTCATCCTCGTACTGATATGTTTAAATACAGTTTTTTTCCTCACACCATTGAACGCTGGAATTCGTTACCAGGAAACATCCGATCACTACAACCAGATGAATTTCTGTGTGCCGTTGACAGTGGTTCATGGTTATTCCTGGACAGTCTGTGTATAACTCCCACTCCTGCCATAGCCCCACTGGGGCTGCAGTATGTATAAATAAATAAATAAATAAATTATCTTGGAAACGAAGTAAAATCGGTTAGTGGATGCTTTTTTGTATTATTTCTGAGTGAACTATTTACAACCTTTACTATTTTATTGAAGCCATATCTCCACTTCGACATGTCTAGACCGTTTGTTTTTCTTTCTCTGGTAGGTGTATGTGTAACATATAAAATAAGGGGTACAAATATAATAAATAGGGCATCAGGCTCTTTTTAGGTGCCTTTTTGGACACCCTGAAATAAATCAGTATGAAACTGGAGTTCAGAACTGTCCTAAAACGTTTATAAAGCATCCCAGGGCTTCAATTTATGCCTTATTGTATTCCACATACCTTTTAGCTCACTGATTAATGTTTCTTTTCTTATTTCAGTATTTGAATTTGTCTTAATCCTCCCCATAAACTTTGCAAACTAGATTTTCAATACTAACAAAACTAATTAGGTTACATCAAACCCAAGTACATATTTGTAGTAAGATTGTAATGGCAGATAAGCTATGTAAATTTATTTTGCATTGAATCACAAGTTATGTAAAAAAAAGTTCAGCCTTTCTACTCTCGTGAAGAAGGAAGACCAGCGGAGCTGTATTCGATACACTGCCGCAACGCGCACGCGCCCGTTTCCCGCTTCTCGTCCGACACGCCGCCGGTCGTGGATTCGTCTCCGTTGAACTAGAGTCGGAACGGCTCTGGGCCGCACACGGCACACTTGACGCCAAACGGGTAATCTACGAACTCCCTCCGGAACCTCGCCGTCGCGCCCGGGAACTGTTCAGCCGGCGTGGAGCGCAGTCTTTGCCGGGCCTCGCGCTTGCCCTTGGCCTCCGTGGCACGATCGTTGTCCATGGCGTTGGCCCGCCGGCGCCCTTTACATCGCTGGTTCTGTTCTCGGCGAAGGCTTTCCAGGCGAGCGATGTGCTCTTCTTTGGCAAGGGAATCTGAAGCGCTCGACGCAGTGGAAGTCGAGGTGACAGCGGCTTTGCGGCGGTTGCGGAGCCATTCGCGCTGCTGCGTACGTCGCGGCTCCTTCCGCACACTCTAAAAAAGGGGTGTAGTACTTACACCCAGTGGGGTGTATGTGACTTGTCCCATATACGATACCCCCCTGGGTATTCATGTGACACCCCAAAAAGGGGAGCACACATGCACCTTAATTTGAGGTGCACATGTGCACCTGAGCGGGTGTATAAGACACACCCCACCCCGGGGCGTACATATATTCCCTTGCTCACTGACTGGGAATACTGATACACCCCATTCCTAGGTGTACATATATTCCGTTTCTCACTTACCAGGAATACTGATACGCCCCATTCTTAGGTGTACATAAATTCCGTTTCTCATTTACCTGGAATACTGATACACCCCATTCTTAGGTGTACATGTATTCCGTTTCTCACTTACTGGGAATACTGATAGACCCCATTCTTAGGTGTACATATATTCCGTTTCTCACTTAACCAGGAATACTGATACGCCCCATTCTTAGGTGTACATATAATCCGTTTCTCACGTACCGGGAATACTGATACACCCCATTCTTAGGTGTACATATATTCCGTTTCTCACTTACTGGGAATACTGATACACCCCATTCTTAGGTGTACAGTCGCCGCGGGAGTTAATAGCTCCACGCGAGCGCGCGTTTTTTTCCGAGGGGTGCTTGACTGGTGGCTTGCGATAGAACTAGAGATGACGTCAGGGTGAGTCCATGCGGAGTGGACGGGGGAAGCCGTCTCAATTCAAAGGAACCGTTGTTATCATCCGCACGGCCGCACGCCTGAGTGTATACTTCGTTTTGAGCTTCGGTCGGAGCGCGGCCGATGTTATGAGGCGAAGGGCCAATCAAGCAGCGAAGAGGCACAACGTCATGGCGTGCTCTCTGCAGTTGATAGGACCAGCGGGTATTCGCCGTCTCTCTGTGCGTGCTCCTCCACCGGTTAGTCCATTCAAGCGCAGAGACCACGCCATGACGTTGTGCTTTTTGTGCTGTTGGATTGGCCCTTCGGCTGATAACATCGGCCGCGCTCGGACCGAAGGTGAAACGAAGTATAGTTCGAATGAAAAGTGGAGATCATTCTGCAGAAGTCAAGATCGCCGAGCACGAATGAGATGGCTGTTTGGAAAGAGAGACGGAAACACGTCGTATTTTCTAACTTCTGCAGAATCATCTCCCCTTTTCATTCGAACTAGGTTCACCCGCAGGCAGATGATAGCAGCGGTTTGCTTGAATTGAGCGGCTTCTCCCGTCCACTCTGCATGGACTCGCCCTGACGTCATCTCTAGTTCTATCGCAAGCTACCAGTCAAGCGCCCCTCGGAAAAAAACGCACGCTCGCGTGGAGCTATTAACTCCCGCGGCGACTGTACATATATTCCGTTTCTCACTTACTGGGAATACTGATAAACCCCATTCTTAGGTGTACATATATTAGGTTTCTCACTTACTGGGAATACTGATACACCCCATTCTTAGGTGTACATATATTCCGTTTTCCACACCCTCCACACTTACTGAAAATACGAATACACCCCATTCTTAGGTGTATGTATATCCTTGTTTCCACACCCTCTTCACTTTTTGGGAATTTTGGAATACACCCCTTTCTTAGGTGCTTGAATACTCACATTCATACACTCCAACTATGAAATAGGGGTACAGATACATCCCAATCCATGGTGTCAAAATGTTCCCAATCCTACACCTCCATTCTCAGTGAGAAAATATACACATATGGACATATATATTCCCACTCGCACACTCATACCATGAAACCGATGGAGGTGGACCCCATTCCATGGCGTAAAGACATTCCCAGTTCTGCACCTGCATCACTTGTCGGATACGTATACACACCATTGCATAGTGCAAACAGTCCCTTTCCTACAGCCTCATCAGTTATGGAGAATGGAGCTACACCCCTTTTAAACTGCCTGTGCCTTGAAATTTCATTGTTCATACAATAATTGTTTTGCAAACTACACAAACCAATGAATTACCTTTGAAATGCATTTTATTGCTTTGAGTGATCATTCAACTGATGCAAATTCAACGCTGAACGTGTGTCAGTTGTGCAACAACCGTAAGTCCCATGGGCGTGAGAGGCGTGAACTCAATGCCGATGAGCCGCTCGATGACAGCGAAGGACCTCAGGGTCCCTGGAGCGTACTTGATGTTAAAAGCCCAGTACATTGAGAGCACCAATGACACTGAGCTCGGAACGTCAAGTGCGTCCAGGGTGAGGTCCTCAACTGTCACCTGAAAGCTATCGGCACGGAATGCTGTTCTTCGTGTGTAGTTCACAGTCGGGAAGACGTGCACCTTGCCTGGATCCTGAAAAAGAAAAGATGGCTGTCAGTGCAAGTAAACTGAGATGCTACGAACGATTCATAGACAAACATGTTTACAAGCAAACCAGCACGCCTCTAGCGGGGGGGCACCGCCGCTAAGGGTGCGCCACGCATATGCTTAGGGGTATGGGCAAAAAGTGACGCGCCCCACATCAACAACCATTAGGGACGTGTTGTCGGCCTCGGTTAGGGTCGCCTCATTCTGTTCTGCTTTGGTATTGATGGTTCTACGTCTTTCTTACAATACCCGACTACCATGGAGCCTCAACAAAATGGATGAGGCACTTCCACCGCGAAATTATATGTAAATGGTGTGCACGGCTACACAGAATGTGTAGATGCCAATGAATGGCGCAGCGCATCGCCTCCGCAAGTGAGTGCGGGGGACAGGTACAGTTTCGAATCCGATATTTCGAAGAAGGACGAGATGTGCATTATATTTGATGGGTCTTTACGCGTCAGAGCAACTAACCCAGCAATTAATCTAAGCCGCAGTGCTCAAAATCCTTAACATGCATCAATGTCTTCACATACGATGTGTGTCACAATACGTTTGCTCACTCCTGAATCGTTCTTTTTAAGCTTCCTCTAGATGCATAGGTAGCTAGGTTTTGTCCCTGTCATTTGTTCCTTTACTGTTACTGTTATCACTTGCACATCAGGCATCGAATCTTAGCGTCTGATAAAGTGAGAGCTTTGCTGAATACCACGAGAATGTGACGTTCATGTTCAAGCGGTGGACGTTCAAGAACGCCCACCCAGCTTTCTGTTGGGTGGCTTTCTGCTGGGTGGGTGTTCTTGACCAATAAGACTTTCTTTTCGATGCTGACAACTCTCTACGGAGCGTTATTTTCATGACAACATTCCACCAACTCAAGATGGAGTACTCGCGGCCAGATATGTGCTTACTCCGAGCGCTCACTTTTTCATCGGCAAATGCCAGTTTGAATGTGGCAAACTAATCCAAACTTACAAACACCAGTTGTATTTTTTGCGAACGAGCAGAATTTTGTAATCTAAGCTCATATTTGATCAATTCGCCCAAAAGATTTAATTCATATCAGAAATTTCCCCTTTCTTCAGCTCTGCTAGCAGATGATTTCAGTGTAACTTTAAATGTCGCTTTCACGGAAGCCGAAATTGGGTCCCAGAACGACAGGCTCAGCGGCCACATCGGTGATATTTCGTCAGTTGTCAATCGAACGCGAACTTCGAAGATGCTTCGGATGTGATAGAGGTAGCACACAAACATTCCAGATCCTTTGACAGTACTCCTGCCTTTAAGGTGGAATATTGAAAATAATTCCAACAAGTCACCGCGAGCACAACGAAGTGCGTCTCGCATTAACGGTAGTGGTCTGACTGTCCGGTTTACTTTTCTCACACGTCTATTTACGTTCTACATCAAATGGCAGGCATGACACACACTAAAACTGATATTGATGCCTTTCCTAGTTTGTTTCGTGTGGTCCCAGCCTCCACCACTGTCACATTTTGACTAGAAGGCGCGTTTCTACGAAAACACCATGCAATGCCTGGCCTACTAGCTCTTCTTGTCCACACTCCTAGACCAAAAACGCACTCGAAGCACCACCACCGTACCTTAAAGATCGAAGTTGATGTTTAAACAATTTGACGTAAAGAAGCACTTTTTGGGGAATATGTGGCAGACCACATCATAGAATCCGGCATGCCCAGCAAGGGGCTTTTAGACCCCCTGGGCATCTTTGTACGACATTACATGTTGCCTTCTCCACATTAAGGGTTGAATAATATGGCCACTCATGGCACACTTCACCAACAGACCACCGAAGCAGCTCATGGGCATTAGATATTTTGTCACATGTCACTTCTACGGTGCTGAGTTTATTCTTGCTATCACTTATCATAAGCCCCAGCACTTACCAGTTTCGGCAGATAGATGCCGGCATCCTCCTTGAGCAAGTGTGGCAAGAGCAGCAGAATGCCTCTTGCGAAGCACCTTGGGAATTAAAGAAATTATAACATTATTTCAACTGAGATATGGTCAAACTATACTGCCTGTAATGCATTTTCGACTCGTGCTTGGATCACTGCAGTTAAGGTAGTGCGGTGGCACTGCAGCAGAGACGGTGCTGCATTTTGTGTAGCATCTGGTGACGCAGACACAACAGTAACATTCGTTGGCCTGCTCTGCAGTCACTTCCATATTAGAATGCCAGGATCATGACAACCAGGGTTTCAAAAATGGGAGCATGAGAGCGGCAAATTGCGAGCGCTGAAATCGGTGGTCGCAATTTGCACTGTCATGGCCAGAAGTGGTAACCAGCTGACACGAGAGATCATCGAAGCTGACAAAATAGCCAGGTTGGACAAACAATGTGTTAGTGTATCATCCGTAGCTTTGTCAAAGAAAGAATTGGATTATCTAGAGATATCATCAAAGCACCAATATGCATGAGAAATGTTTCGCTTTAAATTTTTAAATTTAATTTTTAATTTAGTTTTTAATATTATTTCTTTAGTTGCCTTTGCATGATTTATTTAATTATTAGTTATTTTTAATGTGTATTGGCTATTTGGTCTCTGGTGTGTAAAAATTTAAATTGTTCTCATTAATGGCAAAGGTGAAGAAGTTGAAGATTTGAGGAAGAAGAAATATAGAACTGAGTTGAAAGTCAGCGCTGCGAGTCTGTTTGCTTCCTGTGTGCATGTGAGCGTGACTGTTCATCCGCGCTGTTCCATCCAAGCATGAATCACCAACTTGCCCAAGCATCCACATTATGAGGCATGTTTGTTTTGCTGCGATGCACTGCCTTTGCTCAGCTGCTTGTCAGCTTTAGTTTTTGATAAATGCATTTCACAGAGATATGCATTAATGCGCAGGCAAGCTATTATAATTAAAACAACCCCGAGAAAAGGGAGAAAAGGGGAGGGGGGAACCAAGCATAATGACTCCTCAAACACAGACTTCATTGCACTTGTCCATTTTTTTTTCTCATTTGCTGTCTCAGGGTTGTTTTAGTCAAGATCTTTCACCCGTGGTTTTTTGTCCAAAATAAGGAGAAAGGAAACTAAATAAAGACCTTGCAAGTAATACTGTGCCAGCTTTTTGCATTTATAAAATGGCAACCTAAAATTCGGGCTCACCGAGACCACCAGTGTCTGCTTAGATGGCTCACCGTTCTCAGGTTGCCGAAATGCAAGGGGAGACGCTGGAGCTTTTCCTCTATTATTTTATGATCTCTATGACAACAGTAGCAATTCTGGAAAAGTCTGCTGATGTACTTTGTTACCCTTTCAAGCACAACCCAAGTCACGGGTTTTAGAGGATACTAAACATACCACTCAAATGCATTCCAACTTCCAGTCACAATATCAAGCTAAAAAAGCAGGAAAACCTAATGAAGCTGCTTACCATCCCTCTCCATCTCTGGCAACGCGTCCAGACGCTCCTGCAGCTCATCAATGGCGGCTTTATTGCCGCGCTTCCTTCCAGCAAGTGTGATCACCCCTTCTCCGAACTTTTTGATAGCTGCCTCCAGCTCGATCGTGGCCTCATGTTTTGTTAAGAGTTGAAACTCTTGGTGGATCTGTATTAGTTTAAAACGAAAGAATAAAACATACCATCAGTGAGCTCCACAATTATATGTAGGCACAAGAAGAGCTGAAAAACAATACACAAATGGTGACCAAGAGAGCTAATCAACCAGCACAAAGAATACAAAGACCTAGAGTCACTCAATCTTCCCCGAGTATCGGCAATAATAGAACTCTCATACTAAAAGTAGATGGAAAAAAATCCAACCCTTATGGGCGGGGATTAGAAGTTGGCCACTGTTATGCTTTGAATCTACACATACGCCTAGGCTAACCTAGAGATGGAGAAGATAGAGCACGTGGAGCTCATCTACCTAAAGCCACCATTTCGAGCTGTCAACTGCAGCGCCGCGAAGCGGCTCTCAAACAAAGCTTGGGAGTGCCGGTACTCTGGAAACATTCAGCAAATTTACACAGAGCTTTTTCTCAAAATGAGCCAAGTCCAGAAACCTAAACTAAGCCAATTTTTGCCAACATCTGGTGTATATCTGGGTGTGCACCTTTTCAAAACGCTAGCAAACCCAAAAAAATGCTGCAAAGGCGGTTGCGGTGCAGACCTCAAAGCGAGGCTATCAGCAAACCTTTGCGTTTATCTCAGTTTCGCTACAGGTGGACTCGACTTTTAGAAAAAGAGCTCTTCATATATTTATGATTCATTTCCACACTGAACCTTGTTCTTATTACGTGCTTTCGCTTCAAACATGGTACCAAAGTAGAAAGCAAGATTAAAAAGAAGTAATAATATCCTGAAAGGTACTTGAAGCCTCAACGACAACCAGCTATGTATCACGAGACCAGCGTTCGAGTCCTTAGCCATGATTAAGTTGGGATTCCCAGCAACAAACTGACCTATATAGACCTTTACTGCAAATGTTTCATTAGACAGTCCTGGTTTTTACTTACCGTAAATACCAAGGAAGCACCCACTTCACTTTCACTGAAAAATTGGTTAGTCTAGACATGGGCGCTTGTCCGGTCGAAGCTGTATAAATCAAGGTGGCGGCAACGTGCACGAGAAATGAGGGAACCGTGGCAGCGTGTACGAGAAGTGAGGAACCATGGCAGCGTGCACGCTTCATCAAGATGTGTCTCACAAAAGCCCTGGGACCACTGTTTTTTTTTTTTTTTTTATCAAAGAACTGTTGATTGCCACGCTACATTATCGTCACCCCCATCGGTCCTGCCATGGCTACAACTCGTTCCAGAATTGTAGGGACCTCTCATTGTACCCTAATACAGCTCGTGGTTTCCCCTGCCCAAAAAGTATTTCCC
>JABSTQ010002286.1:0-46440 GCA_013358835.2 Ixodes persulcatus | reverse complement strand
AGGATTGGAGATCAAGTGTTGCTATTCGAAAGTGATCCCACCAGCAAGATTGCTCCGAAGTGGCTCGGGCCTTTCACAGTTTTGACTATTGAAAGACCGTGTTCATACCGGCTGGAACTGGGGGAAGGCAGGACCAAAGTGGCCCACGCGAACCAGCTAAGAGCGTACAGGGCCCGGGTGGGGCACGTTGGCGTCATATTTCACGAAGACGTGGAGTTCGGAGAGGTCAGCTACGCACCCCGGGAAAGCACAACGACCGAACAGACGGGCCAGCTTAACCCTGAAAAGTTTGATCACTTAACGCCTGATCGCCGCGACGAAGTGCAGGCCGTGTTCCGAGACCATGACTCCGTGTTCCGAACCGCTTTCGGAGCCGCGGAGGTGGGCGAGCACGAGATCAACCTAGAACAGGGGTACACGCCTAAAAGGTTGCATCCGTATCGAATCCCGGAACTGCTTAAATCAGAGGTCAGCAGACAGGTGGGGGAGCTGCTAGAATCAGGACTCATCTACCCAGTCGAAAGCGAGCACGCGCACCCGGTAGTGTGTGTCTCCAAAAAGGATGGCAGCATCCGCCTTTGCGTCGATTACCGTCGCTTGAATACTGCGACAATATCGGACGCGTTTCCAATGAGAAACCCTCAGGAGCTCATCCTCCAAGTAGGTAGGGCGAAATTCATCACTATCCTCGACCTCCAGCGCGGATATTGGCAGGTGCCGGTGGCCGCCGAGTCACAGCACCTCACAGCCTTTGTAACGCATGAGGGCCAGTTCGCGTGGAGGGTAATGCCGTTCGGACTAAAGAATGCGGCCGCTACGTTCCAGCGGTTAGTCAATCAGCTGCTGACTGGTCACCAGTCATACGCCTGCGCGTACTTAGACGATATTGCCGTCTTTTCTGAGACCTGGAAGGACCACCTTCGCCACCTCGACGCCGTCTTGGGAGTTCTTGAGCGAGCAGGGCTGAGGGCGAGCAAGGAAAAGTGTCAGGTGGCTAGAGGGTCAATCGCTTTCCTCGGGCATATCGTGGGGTCAGGAGCGCACGGCCCCGACCCAAGCAAGTTAGCTGCGATCGAGGGCTTGGATCGTCCGCATACTAGAAGGAGCTGCGGAGCGTCCTAGGACTCTGTGGCTATTACAGAGAGTATGTAAAAGACTACGCTACTATCGCCGAGCCCCTCACGGCCCTTACCAAGAAGGGAGTGCCGAACGCGATACCTTGGCCCGAAGAGGTGGAGAATGCGTTCCGGCGTCTCAAGAAGGCACTCTGCGAGGCGGCGAGCCTTTCGACCCCGAACCTGCAGGAGCCTTACTGGCTTTTCACAGACGCGTCAGCAGTGGCAGCCGGGGCATGCCTGGCCCAGATCGGGACCGACGGAGCTGAGAAGCCGATCGCGTTCGCCAGCCATAAATTCACCCCGACTCAGACACGCTGGTCCACCATTGAGCGTGAGGCATTCGCTATCATTTGGGCGCTCGGCAAATTTGATAACTGGCTCTTCGGCGCAAAAGTGCACGTTGTGTCGGACCACAACCCTTTGTCCTACCTGACGTCCTGCAGTCCGCATGGGGCAAAGCTGTCAAGGTGGGCTCTGGCGCTACAGCGCTACGATGTGATAGTGACCCACAGAAAGGGGTCCGCTAACGGTAACGCAGACGCTTTGTCTCGCTTGCCAAACAGATATTGGGGTACCACTGACTCAGCGCTGCGCCCACCTGAGAGCATGGGTGGTTCCACTTGCCGCGCGGCCTGACTCATACATCTCAGAAAAGGTGGCCTTGCTGCTGTGTCCGTGCGTGAAGAGACTTCGTCAAAACTCGGGACTGCTCCTGTGCACGAGCCTAGAGACAATTGTTTTGCGAAGCATTTTTTTGTTGTTGTTTGTTTCAATGCGCGGATATTGCAGCAGGCGTATTCTGCTCAGCGTTTTCTTTTTAGTTGCTTTTTAGCGTTTACGTTGACGCGTGCATTGTGACATGTGCGCGTATTTTCCTTTATAGTGACGTACTGTCATTCAAGATGCGGGCATTGCAAAACGCGTGTCTCACGTTTTTTTTTTGTGTATTTTGGTTTTTGTAACGTTGAAGTGCCCGGTTATGTGTATACGTATTCATCTTCAGTGTAATGCGCTTAAGTTTACGAAGATAATTTTTTTTTTCAACGCCACTTGCGGTTTTTTTTTTTACCGTATGTAAAAATGCGATTGATATATTAGATCCTTTTTTTATATGTTTGACTCTTAGATGTTCTTCCAGTCCAGCAAGAGTCTTAAGGGGGGAGGTGTAAGGATCGACGAGGGTTCTGCGGGTGGGCCGTTAGCACCAGGGAGATTTGGCTGGGGAAAGCGTTGGCGTAAACACTCCCCGTGGTCGGCGACCTCGAGAGACAGGCGTAGTTTACGACGAGAGGTTCGGAACGCGCGTTTTCTGCCGAGAATCGGAGCGTGCGTTTCGGGCCGAGAGAACGCGGTGGCTCTGGCCGGCACCGTTTACACTACGCGTTTACATCGGTGTAGTCTTTCTCGTCCGCGTGTGGGGGGTCACGGCAGAACGGCAACGTCAGAACGCGTCTGGCAGAATGAATGACGGGATGGCTCACTTAGTCGGCGCTATCCACACCGGGTCGGCTATCTGCTTCGCATTGCGAGAAATAGTTTTGCTTATATCCGAGCCGGCCTGACCTTTGGCCGTGAGATGTACGCGGACCGTGGGTTCCCACGCGGGAATATGGGCAATTGCGATATGGCGAGAAAGTCAGCCGATTGGTTGTGGCCTTTCGGCCAGTGGGAAACGCCTGTCTGACGACGCGTCGAGGATTCGCCGGTCCACTAAAAGGGGACGGACCAACAAGTGACTTTGAAGGGGAAACTCAGCAAGTGAGTTTAGTTCGTGCTGGGGCTCGAGAGCTGTCGCTCCGTAATCGAGTCAGGTCGTGGGATTCCGAGGGACTTCTGTCCCCGTAATCGGGACGTAATCCCACGAGCCAGCCAACTCCCGAGCTTGGATAAGCTAACAGTCGACCACCTCCTTCCCAACCCCGTACAGGGGAAGTTATCATTTTGCAGTGTTGTTTACCTTTGTATTTTCATCCGCTACCAACGTATT
The DNA here is from genome assembly GCA_013358835.2 of Ixodes persulcatus. Classification (NCBI taxonomy): domain Eukaryota; kingdom Metazoa; phylum Arthropoda; class Arachnida; order Ixodida; family Ixodidae; genus Ixodes; species Ixodes persulcatus. The sequence goes on along the minus strand of JABSTQ010002286.1, from coordinate 43,335 downwards.
AAATTGTTTATTGAAAAGTAATTCCAAAGTTTAACCGAATTAGTCGTCGACGGCCAAGGGAAGCAACTTCGTCTCCGGCAAGACCCGCCCAGCTTCCCACAACGAAGTCCGTCACCCCATCCGGACCTGGCAACCCGGACGGCGCAAGGTGACCGAGCAACGAAAGAACCCGTACTGGCATGTCGATGACGGAGTTGTCATTGTGTTCGTCAGGGGGTGGATGGTGCTGCTGTGCGGACTCACGTTGCAGGTCCGGTCGGCGCCGCTGGACGAGCTTGATGGCCCGTTGGAGGTCGCACTCGCCGGGTTGGTTGACGTGCGCGATGCGTTCGGCGTACGCCCTCTCCCCAGCTCCTTGGTCACATGCTGCTCTTTCCGCAGCTGCTGGGTCAGCTCCAGCTTGTCAAAGACATCCTGCATCTCGTCCGGCTGTCGCTTAAGCTCTTTGTCCTGGCTCAGGGCTCGGCTGGCGGCCACCTTGTTGCTCTGGATCGTCTCTAGCAAGTGGCTGCTCTCCACGTGGTCCTCCTTGATCCGAGCCTGCTTCTGCTCCGTCCTGTAGGGGGTGGCCGCTGCCCATGGTTCCCTGGGCCGCCCCTGACGCGCAGTCGTCTTTGGTGGCCCGGCCCACCACGAGCCCGGCCGCCATGTCGTTCGGATGGCGAGTGTGGTGACAGTGTTGGCCTCTAGCCATCTTCGTGGAGAAACAAGGAAGCAGACGACATGGGGGCTTAGTTGAGGGTTGAGCCTGACATTATTTTCGCACCCCTTCGAGAAAGTTCAAATTAACGGATCTGAGGTGAGCACACAATCTTCTTTTCCCCTCTCTTGAAAAGGGAGCAGATCCGTAGAAGTAGAAAACTACCAAAATGCGAGAGAGGTGAAGCCGAGGAGACAAAAAAAAAAGGGTTCCTTTCTCTTTGGTGTCACCGACGTCGCAGGTTATACCGCCGCCTTGGTGGAGACAAGGGGGTTTCCGGAACGGACCTGCCGTTAGTGTCGTTCCGGTCCTGCGAGGAATCTTTGTCTTCTGCTTGAAAATTTTTTTTAAGGTCGGTGACATGAACAGGTCCGGTTTCTTCAGTCGACTCGCAGTGAACTAGTTTGTAAGTGAGTGGTGAGCACTTTTCATGCACGCAAAACGGACCTTCCCACCTGTTTACAAGGGAGGCTGCGAAGCCTCGAGCGGCGTCACTCACTGGGTGTGTACGCCGGAGTACAAAATCTCCCACCTCGAATTGCAGGTCACGTCGCCCCCGGTTGTATTGTTCCAACTGCTGCACTCGGGCGACGTCGAGGTTGTCGGAGAAGCGCTTTCGCAGGTCCTTTGCGTACTTCACGTAGGGGCGAATCCTTCCCCCAGACTCTGTAGAAAGGAGACTGTTAAAAAGCGGAAATGCGAGCTCCTTGCTGAAATTCAGTTGGGCGAGAGTGAGACCTGCTGACCAATTAGTGGTCGTACGGGTTGCTAATGCCAGCTCCGGCAGTTTTGCATCCCAGTCCTTGAGGCGCTCGGTGTAAGCCACTTACATCATCTTAAAGGGATGACGAACCGAAATCTGAATCCCACAAAACACGGCAGCAAAAGTGTGCAACGTGGTGCTACAAACACCAAAACATCACTCGCACAGCGATATCTCGAACAGATAACAGTATTTTCTAAAAACAGGAGGCGCATTTGACAGATATGTTGACGCCTTGTTTCTCCGAGAAGAGTCGAGAAGGAGAGGGAACGGCCTCGCTTTTTCTCCGCCTCGCCGCCTTGAGGGGGCGAAGTGAAGAGAGGAGGAAACGAGATATATTGATGTCACGCGCCTCGTCGGCCTCGTTCAATCTCGACCTCTTTTTACAAAACTACGGCCGTCCATTCAAGATATCGCCTTACGAGTAGTGTTGTAGAGATTGCAGCGTCCCGCGTACAGCTCCTTCATTGTTTTCTGAAATCCAAATTTCGGTTCACCATCCCTTTAAGGTTTTGATTTACCCTTTCCGTGATGTTTGCTTGTGGGTGGTGTGGGGAAGTTCTTTTGTGTCTGATTCCCAGCATGCACCGTGCATGCGTCCACGAACACCTTACTCGTTAGGTAGGAGGCATTATCGCTTACAAGCAGCGCTGGAGAGCTGAACCTAGCGAATATTTCAAGCAGGCATTCCCAGATCTTTTGCGAATCTAGCTTTCGCAAATGAAATAACTCAACCCACTTCATGAAGTGGTCAGTTACCACGAACAAGTGTACTGATTGCTGCAGGGACTACGTGGGAAGGGGCCCATGACATCACAGCAACAAATCTGCCAAGGGCTCTGGCTCACGATTGGTTGCATGAGACCGGGGGGCTGACCACCACGTAGTTTTGCCTTCTGGCACACCGAGCAGCTACAAGCGTATCGGTGCACATCCTGCCTCATGCCTGGTCAGGTGGAAATTCGGGATAACTTTTTGTAAGTTTTGCTCCTACTGCTGTGTCCTGCCAAGGCAGAGTCATGCATGTACCACAACCTATGCCTGACACGAGAGCAAGCAAGGAACATTGAGAGGAACACGGGGCAGCAGGCAAAGAGCCCTACATGGCGCAAGCTACAGTCGACAGCGCCTCAGGAGTGATGTGAGGTGTTTGGAGTGCTGCAAATATTGAAGTCGCTCTATGTTGGTTAGGACGCCTCTAATCCTTTGCTTCAGTATATGTTCAGGGTGAATATTACTTTTACAACCCAGTGCCAAGTCATGCTTAAACCGTATGTTTCATGAAAAATAAAATATTTTTCGTACACTTTTGTTTGCACCATTATCGCGAGCCGAAACTTTGGCAAAGACGGACAACATCATACCTTCGGCATCCCACGCATGTGCACCCATGTGATATACAAGGGGCCACAAGATTTGCCACACTAGTTCATGCTGTGCTGCACATTGTCACGTCATCTGCACAACACGTCTGCTGTATCCGACGGCTTCCGTGACAAACAGAAACATGCAAACAGGTGTTTTCCCAAAAGCCTATTTAGTAGGAATTCATACAAGGTGAAGTGTAGTAATGTGCATGTAAGTATGCTGCGAAACTGGTATAGCGAGCAGCCCGTGCCACAACACCAAGAATTTTGGCATGTGCGCATTTTCCCAGACATCACACCTAAATATGAACTGAAACACGGGGCTTAGCGCAACGGAGCCTTCCCCGAGCCCACGGTGTTTAAGCCGAGCGCAAGGCGCCGCAAACGTCGACGATAGGTAACGTGGCGACGTCCGGCAGTAGCTTCGGCTGCACCGCTGATCTTTCGGCTTCTCCGCCTTATGTATAAAGGTATCAAACAGCACGGGCAGCCTCTCGATAAGCTAAATTTCACAGAGTAGCTACTATTTCATTGTACGCCGACAAAAAAAAGCGCACCGCGTCGTAGCGGAACTAGAGAAGCGCAAAGAGTCTCGATATTGTTTTCTCCGTCGTCTGTGCGGAGAAAACACGGTAGCGATATCAACAGACGGTCACTTGTTCGGCATTCTCTCTCTTGTCCGATGAACAACAATCCTGCACATTCCTTGAATTATAGCACTTCATCGATGACAACAACAATGTTTCTGCAATGTGAAAGCTTCCGGTCGAAACGACCACCACAATTTGCGGTTTCGTCTTGTTTCGACATGTACTTAGCAGGTACGGCTTAATCTTTCAGGCAAGCATATGACTACTGGCAGGATCAACCAGGTAATCTTTTTGTGGTCCTCCTTAATAGAAGAAGCCAACGCGCGGACTACTCTCTGCCATGTCATGCCGTTTGAATCATTACAAGCCCAAGGCAATGCTGTCATTAAGACTAACAATGCTTGGATTTGGGCTAGTTGGTTTAGCATTATGAAGTATATTGTGCTGCGAAGTTACACTTAACACATAAACACGCAATCGATGAAACATTATGGAAGACTGCGCTTTCACAAGTACGTCGTGTTCTTATCCGTCTTCCATATCGTCTCGTAGATTGTGTGTTTAAGTGTTAACTGTAACTTCGCAGCGCAATATACCTCGTAATCTCATCGGGAGCAAAAACAGCTGCACTACGCAGGATCACTCCATCCCTCACAACTCTCAGACCAGCAGGCAAAGTCTCTAGGCTGGGGAACTCCCTGTTAGGGTACAGTCACCGAACGATCACGTGAACCAGCAGTACGAGCATGGCGGCTCAAGATAAAAATTTACAGTTTTTCACCCCCGCTCGGATTCGGTTGCGCCACCTTTCTCGTCCCACAACATGCTTTGCTTTGCCCACTTTATTTGTGCATTAATTGCCTCATTTCGCTTCTTTTTGCTCGCGTTTCGTTCCTACCGGCATGTGCTTCGGCAGCGTTTGGGTCACTTCTTCTCAGGCCTTGACCCTTCAGCGTTCTCACTTTCGATACGCACGTCACTGCCTGATTCACTTTGCATTATATTATTAATTTAAGAACGTTGAACGAACAGAACGGACAGACAAATGTTGAAGCCACTTGAAGAGAAGGAAATTTGCACAAGTTCCGCAGAAACATCTGCTAGTCAGTGCTCTAACTACTGTTCTATGTAAACATCTGCTAAAGTCGGGTGTAAGCACAAGTTGTTCGGAAACCTGTTTAATTATAAGATCTGCTAATGTGTCGTGTCAACAGCTTTCAGCATTCTAAATATATAAAGTATCGATAGAGTTATGCATCGATTAACTCTAGCTTTTATTGTATGGCGCACAAGTTGAGCGCATGTGTATGGGACATAAATGGATTAATGGTAATAAATGTTTTTGTTGGCTTGCCCACTTGATACAAGGCTTTTCCTATCAGTGACGGCTGATATTCTGCATAGTAGTGGTGCTTCACACATGTAAATGACCGTAGTTGCGCGGATTTGTTTTAAGAATTAAATTGTTTTCCTGAAACATCTTATTTTATAACCACACAGTTCACTTTAAAAATAAAAAAAAGCTCATGTCCGCCTCTTGGCAATAACAGTTAACATTGAGTGTGCATGTAAAAGTTATATTCCTAAGATTAATATTAAAAAAGAAAAACAAAACCAGTCACTATATATCTTTTTTTTTAATTGTGTAACGAAATATTTGGCCAAATTCACTTTCGACTATTTGCTTTTTGTCATCATTGGGCCACATAAAAATTACGACTTGAGCCGCGGGTGATTTTCGACTACTTTGTAAAACTGCCGTGCATCGCGCGAAGGGGCCGCGGCGCCCGTCAATCAAATAATCAATCAATCAATCTTTATTTGCACAAGAAAGCGGAACACGGGAAGCGTGCGCGGCTGGGTGAAGGGTCATGCTACCCGTACGTTGAAGCGCCTGCAAGCTCCCCATGAGCAACTTATTAAGAGACGTGCACAAAGCAACATTTTCACCGCAACGCCCAGCGACCTTACAAGGCACGGGCATCGTATTCAACCTCCCACACGAAAACAGCCGATCAAAGCTACGTGCGTGCGTACTCTTCATTTCTTCTACGATCGCCACAGAAAGTTATCTCGGCTTAAAGAAAGCCTTTTCTCCTAGCAAATTCATGCGGACATTTTTTTTTTTTTTCAGTTGTGAATTGTAGAAAAGCAATGTTGTAAATACCGCCAAATGCCTCTCAAAACCAGGGTGCTCAAAACCAAAATGTTCAAAGGAAAAAAAAAAAAAAAGTAATCCTCGATGGGGAATCGAACCCGGGACCGCCGCGTACGAGTCCGACATCTTACCACTGCACCACTCCAGCATATTTTTTTTTTTCTTTATTGCATGGTAGTTACAGCAACATTCATGTCTTATGAAAAATCTCGCTGTAAGAGGAGTGTGTGTTTACGGCGGGCGCGCGCCTGTGAGCTACTGTGTGGGGAAGCCGAATCTAGGAGCTGGTGCCGTTTGGAGAGGGAGTTTTGTTTCGAATTCGGGAAATAATTACCACATTTAGCTTCACCTTTTGGTAAGAGATAGATGCCTCAGCACGCTCAAGATATTGTTCTTGAATGCAATGTTGGTCCGTACGAAGCAACATGCTTGTAACGTTATTTCTTGATGACAGGTACACAGGTAAATTGCGGTGCAAAATTCGTTGACTATAAATGATCCGAGTGGTCGGCGTTGTTTGTAAGTGTGTAGGGCGTGTGAGTAGAGTTGTTGTTGGTGTTGGTGTTGTCCGTGCCTGTGTATGTTTGTATGAATGTGTCGGAGGGAGGCTTGTTGTATGTGAACTATGGTGGCTATGTGTACGGCGTACAGCAGCGCAGTGCGTTATTAGGCCTAATTTTTTTTCTCAAATCAATAATGATGATGATGCTTGTGGAAGCGCCATGTGGTGTTGGCGCTAGAAAACACTAGGTGGCGCAGGTCACTGCCCGTTTCACAGCGTTCAGTGCTCCGTATTTATCCATTCATTCGAAATGGAAACAATCATAGAAAGTGTATCGTCGTCTCGATCGCTTGTTATCGCGTCCTATTGACTGATAAGCGCCCTCCCTGCGCTAAAAGCTGCTGAATGCATACGAACGAGTAGATATCTCAACGACAAAGGTGAGCAAACGCGTTATAAAAGCGTGGTTGCATCGGTTTGTCCACCGCATGTCTCCGAGTCTCGTCGTCGCTTACCGGCCACTGTGTTCCCGGCCACTTCGGTATCCAGTTGGTATGCTCAATAAAGTCTGCATCGCACTGTGTACGGTGCCGGTTCTTGGAGACGGATGTTTGGGGTCGTCAAATAGGAATACGCGCCTTGTGCCTTGCCTTCGCGAAGCCGCGTGAGCCGTGCACCTCGTTACAACTGCCCGTCGCCTCGTCTCGTATCCGCCGACCGCCATGTTGGTTTGGGGGAGGAAATTCTCTCCTTTGCCGAAAGGCGCGAATTTCCTCCCTGAGCAGAGCAATATATGGGACATTTCTGTTTGGCCTTTTAAGGAGAAAGTACCACTCTCTTTTTTCTTAGAGTGTAGAGCTGACGCAAGGGTGATTCCAGAGTCCCAGATAGAGGCTGCATGTTCAAGTTTAGTGCGAATTAGGGTTTTATATAAAATTTGCTTTAATGAAACAGGAGTGAGCGAAAAATTCATTTCGAGACAATCTAGTAAGCGATTAGCGTTTTTAGTGACGTATTCAACATAGGCATTCCAGGAAAGGTCTATCATTCACAATATGAACACCGAGGTCTTTATAGGAGAAAACAGAAGGGAGGGTGGAATGGTTAATGTAGTAGGAGGGACAAGCATTACTTTGACGAGACACTCTCGTAGGCCTACATTTAGAATTGTTAAGTTCCATAGGTCATTCTGTGCACCAGTGTGTTACGTTATTAATGATAATAGGGTGTGAAAGGACTTGGAAGACAGGGCAACCAGGTCTTGTCAGTTCGGTCTTTTATTTACGAACCACTTCCTCTTTCTTATCCCCGCGGCTACTTCGTCGTTCTTTGTATTACCAAATTATGTGATTGCGGTCTAACCGTAACACTATCAGTTTAAAGGGCAGAGAAGTTGGAATCGTTATTATTTTGTTTTAGAAATAACACAGTCGTCAACATACAAGCTAATAGAAGAGAGATACGCATAGGTAGATCTTTAATATGTAAGAAATAATAGTCGACCGAGTACGCAGCCTTGTTGGACACCGGAGTTAACTCGAGGCTAAAAAACTGGTTCCGTTGGCGTCAAGAAATTGACAGCGGTTTGTTAAAAACGATTTATCCAAGCGAGTACATTAATGTCTAAGTTTAGGTTATAAAGTTTATGTAAAAGAAGTACATAAGAAACCTTGTCGAAAGCTTTTGAGAAGTCAAGAAATATACAGTCGGTCCTGGAACCCTGGACGAGAGTGACGTAAAGGTCGTGACTAAATGTTGAAAGTTGGTTACGCAAGAACAGAACCTTCTGAAGACATGCTGGGCTGAATTTAAAAAAAAAAAAGAATTTGAGCCCAAAAGGTTGACAAGATTAGAATAAATTACATGCTCAAGAATTTTGCATGGAATGCTCGTTAAAGAGATGGGACGAAAATCAGGAGGACTATGTTTATCGTCAGATGTGTGCAGAGGAATCACCTTCCCCACCACCTTCCAGTCTCTTGGTAGTACTTTTTGTTCAATTGATTGGGTTAATATTTTAGATAATATAATGCTGGAATACACTTCAGTATTTTTCAAAAACTATGCACTGATATTATCTACCTCTGCTGTAGAGATGTTTTTGTGTTTTCCATAATGTTGACTAAGTATTTACACATGTACAGTTAGAAATGTCTTGAATTCTCACGCCCCTCTTCAGGTTGTTGACATCAAGCACTGGGGTCACTAGTGTTCGTTGAAACTTGATGATGTGTTCTCGGCGGAATCAGATGCTTTGTACCAGGAGTCGCTGCCGTGGTATCTCCGGGCTTTGTTGGAGGTGGCCCAGGTTATGCCGAGAAATCATCCGCTGGGTACCAGGGTTCGTCGCCTTGATACTTTAGATCGCTGTAGAAAGTTGCAGTTCCGAGTTAAGCGCGAGACACATGGACAGCAGAATCGTCCGATCTGACGTCCGATCCGACAGTCCGAACGCCGCTCCGAATTGCCGCACGCGACAGTTTGAGACACACGTTTCCGACCTTGCATGCGACACGACGATCCTTTCGGCTCCGCCCAGGAGATCCAAGCACTCCAGCGGAGGTCCGCGTTCATAGATCTCTGGTCCCAGATTGACGGTTTAGCTCGCACGTGCGAAGTTAGGAGCTCTTTCTCGCTAGCGCGTGCATTCTTTGCCGGGACCATCTTTTACGAATGAATCAGCGGGATCCACTCGTCCGGCTTCCCGTCGCCCGTCCCGTTTTCGTGTTCGTCCCACCAGACCCAGTACGTCATGACGTTCGCGCTAGCTGCGCTGTCATTGGCTGGACGCTTCCGACAGTCCGTCCGCCGTGCGAAACTATCTGGCACGTTGGACGCACGCCGGATCGCCGATCCGACGTCTGAAGCGCCCAAATATTTCGGATCAGGCAGTCGTACTGCCGGATCGGACGTCGGATCGGATGGATTTTTCGTGCATGTGTCTCGCGCTTTACGGTGGAGTCGGCTTGAATCTGCGGTTCACGGCCGAGGACTGCAGCTTTCTCGGGTCACCGTTGAATTCGTCTGCATCTGCGGGTCACGGCCGATGTTTGCAGCGTTCTCGGCGCACCGTCAAATCCGTCTCTTGCTCGAGCCCCATCACCTCGAGCCTCTTCTTTTCTTCCTCTTCACTTTTGTTATGTTAGGGCGTGTCAGCCCGTGTCTGGAGGGAAACTCGTTCAGTCGGTGGCTGAGTATGAACTGCTTTATTTCACGATCCAAGCCTGCTCGCGTCGCGGGGGCTCGGGTAACCCGATCTCCGGATGCCGCGGCGGCGGGACGGCGGCTCTACGTGATCGCCCGAGTGGCGCCGAAGGAAGTTCCACAAAGCGGCGGCATGTTGCTCGTATTATACACAACATCCCTTCCTCCTCAGATTGAGTCACCGTAGCGGTCCGGGGGACGCCGTTCGCGCTGGGGTCTTGGCACCGCCGTGGGAACTGGCGCTGATTCGCTCTCCCCCTGGACGGCAGGTACCGTGTCGCACGGGTCAGATTGCGCGCCAGCTCCATCTTGGGACTCGGGCGCTGGAGGTCGATTGGGTTCGGACGATGCTGGGGAGACCGGCTGTAGAACATATAGAAGCGGAACATGGCTTGTTACCGGCTCCCTGCTGGAATTGCGCGATGTCGAGTTCGCCGTCTGATTCTTCTGTGCACCGGGTTTAATGTGATCCAGGTGTCGACGAACCGTTCCATTCTCGCACTTCACCAGCCAAGAGCTGTGTCCCAGTCTCTTCATAACGCTTCCCTCAATCCAAGTAGGGTTTCCAACGAAGTTGCGGATGAAGACGGATTGTCCTACTGTAACTTCTCTAGGTGATTTTTCTCTGCGGCATTCCGATGCTGGCTCTTCCGGCACGCGGGGCTGTAGGCGCGTGAGCGCTGTAGAAAGTTCGTGGCCGAACATTAGCGCCGCTGGTGTTTTTCCAGTTGTTGTACAGAGGGTTGTGTGCTGTTTTAGCAAGAACCTTGCCAGTCTGCACGAGAATGTTGCTGTTTCGTTTTGACTTTTTGCCAACGCCTGCTTCGTCTCGAGGACCATTCTTTCCGCCTGTCCGTTTGTGGCGGGATGGTAAGGCGCACTTGTTATATGAGTCACACCATTTTTCTTTAGGAAGTCTTCCAACTCGGACGAAACAAAGGATGGTCCATTGTCTGTTACCATCTTTTCGAGCACTCCAAACGTTGCGAAGAGTTCCCGCAATTCTTCAATCAGTGTGTTTGACTGTATGTTGCGCATGCAACGTACTTCTAGCCACTTGCTGTACGCGTCGACACCGATCAGCCGCATCTTCCCCTCCACAGGGCCAGCGAAGTCGGCATGAATGGTCTGCCAAGGCGTCGTCGCGCGCGTCCATTCGGGGATTCGGTGCCTTGGGTGGTGCCTTCTGGTGTCGCCGACAAGTTTCGCAGCTTCTTGCCAGTCTTTCAATGTCGCTGTCGAGACCTGGCCACCAAAAGTAACCTCGTGCGCATGCCTTCATAGCTACTACGCCTCTATGACCTGCATGCGCCAAGTCGAGCACATCTTTCCTCGCCTTTGCGGGAATGACCACTCTGGAGCCTCTCAGTAGGCAACCTTGTTGCACTGAAAGTTCTGTGCCGAGTCTGCAGTACGGTGAAAACTCTTTCTTCGACAGTTTATGCAGTTCTCCACTTGAAATAGCTGTGAGCACTCGAGACAAGAGTGGATCCTGTCGGGTCATTTGAGCGAGTTTACGTGGCGATAGTTCGACACTTGGAGGTGACGCCTGTTGCAGAAGTCGCGTGTGTGAGGCAATGAAATACGACGTTTGACTAAAACAAAAACAACTCTATTGCGAATGATTACAAGAAAGGTCCGTTCGTTTCTGAGTTCGGTCGGCGTCTGTCCCTGTCCCCGCGTTTTTTTTTTTCCGGTCTTTTTCTCCCCCGATTCTCCGAATTCTTCTCCCTCGTTCTCCAGTCTCGACTCCTGGCCCGTGTTGCCCGTCCCCCGCTTTCCTTCTCCCCTGTCGCCCTCACCCCAGTCCCCATCGTCGCGCTCGGACTGCTGGGTATGCCGGCTTGGGCCTCACCCGGCACCTGCTTCGGAGCACGCGAGCGGGGGCGGAAATGGCGTTCTCTTTAGAATACGCAACAACGCCAGCATAAGTACGTCCGCCGGGGGACAGGGCTCGTCGACTTGTGCCGGAAACGGCAACATGCTGAGTGCATCAGCGTTTTGATGGAGTCTTCCCGGTCTGTAGACTAAATTGTAAGTCGTAAGTGGCAAGCTTGAGGCACCATCGTGTCATGCTAGGTGACAGGACTTGGGGCACTTGCTTTTTTTCTCCCAAGATGCCCAGCAGAGGTTGGTGATCTGTTAAAACTGTCACGTGTCTGCCTGCAATGTACTGGTGAAAATGAATAACACCGTAAATTACTGCCAAGCCTTCCTTGTGGAGCTGGGAGTAATTCTTTTCCGCGGCTCCCAGTGTTCGCAATGCGAAAGCTATAGGGGCCTCTCTGCCGAGTTCATCTTTCTGGGCGTGCACGGCACCGACACCGTACGGTGACGTGTCTACAGACAAGAGAAGAGGCTTCGTCTTATCGTAATGAGCAAGTACAGTGGAAGACTGAATCAAGCCCTTAAGTGCATCAAAAGCAATCTGGTGCTTCCTTTCCCACTTCCAGGGCGTAGTTTTCTTCAGGAGCTTGTACAGCTCGGCGGCAACTGTCGCGCGGTTTTCCAAAAGCGGTCGTAGAATGCGAGAAGCCCAAGAAAAGCTTGCAGCGATGTCTTGTCGGTTGGCTCGGGTGCTTGAAGGATAGCCTGCACTTTCTCCTCGGTAGTGTGCACTCCTTTAGCGTCAATTCTGTATCCCAGAAACTCAACTGACTCGATGCCAAATCGGAACTTCTCTTGCTTGAGGCGTAGTCCTGCCTTGCTTAGCCTCGATAAAACCTGGTCCAGGCGTTCCGCATGCTCGAGAGTGCCCTTCCCACTGACAATGATGTCGTCAAGGTAAACACTCACCCCCGGAATTCCAGCCACACTGGCCGGAATTCCGTTCCACCGCGCAGATTTGCGAACACTTCAGTCGTTGTTGGCAAGCGGTACGATGCCTTCTTTGCGGCTGCGTTAACAGTGCTCCTGTAGTCGCCGCAAACACGAAATGTGCCGTCGCCTTTGCGTACGAACACCACTGGTGTGGCCCACTCAGCATGTTGCGTCGGTTCTAGGATGCCCCGATGTTGCAAACGATCAAGTTCTTCTTCCATTCGTCCTTGCAGGGCCAAGGGTACAGAACGAGTTTTGCAAAACTTGGGTGCTGCTCCGTCTTCCAGTTCCAGGTGAACCAAAGGGCCCGTGTAACCGTCGATGTCTTCTTTAAAGACATCCGGGTGGCGTGCGAGGACCTCCTGTATCTCCGGTGTCATGACGGCTGCTGAAGTTGGCTGCATTTGATTTATGCCAGAGACGCGAATCCGAAGCGCTTGAAACCAATCTCTGCCAAGAAGGTTGCATCCAGCCCCTTTCATGACGAGTAGTGGCAGAAAAAAGTCTTTGGACTTGAAGCGAACGGACACTTGCACTGAACCGAGAAGTTGCAGGCCTTCTCCAGTCCAGGTGCGCAGCTGCAGGTTGTCCTGTGGAGCTGAGGAGGGTTTTGGGGCCACACCTTGCGGTACGTCTTCTCGCTAATCAGGGTACACGAGGCACCGGAATCCACTTCAAATTCAAGTGATTTGCCTTCAATCTTCAATGTCACAAGGAATTTTAGACACGGTCCATGCGTTGTCACCCTGTTGAGCTCCTGGTAAAAATCTCCACGTTCCTCTCGCTGCCGATCGACTGCTGTGGAAGTGAAGTCCACGTTGTTCTGACTGCTTTTGTGGCTTGCACTTTTACCTTGCTTTCTCTTCGTGATGCAGGCTTTCTCGATGTGTCCACGCTTGTGACAGTAACGGCACTCCTCGTTGCAGAATCTGCAAGTCGAAGGACTGTGCTGGCCTTCGCATCGAAAACAAGGTCGAGTGGACGATCGTCCGGAGTTCTCAGCTTTTCCCTTCGATGTCTTGTGAACTAGGGGAAGGTCAGTCTTTTGCTTGATACTCTGTTGCTGTTTCGAAGCGCTTTCGACTCTGGTTGCGAGCTCGAAAGCCTTCTCGAAAGTGAGATCCCTTTCCGCAAACAGGCGCTGCTGCAGGAACTCGTCCTTTACACCACAAACAAACCTGTCACGTAGCATGACGTCTAGTGGCAGTTTGGTGGTATGTACGGGCGTCGTCGTGGCTGCTTGACCCGACGAATCCGTTGTCGCAGTCGTGGTCGCTGTTGTCACTATTTCAAAATTGCAGTCGGCTGCAAGTTTCTTTAGTGCCGCGACGTAGCTGCTAATCGACTCGCCTTGCTGTTGATCTCGACGCTGGAATTTGTAGCGACTGTAGAGTTCAGACGGTCGAGGATCGAAGTGCGTTCTCAGGGTTGAGACCAGTTCTTTAAAACTGACATCTCCTGGTGTTCTTGGTGCAACTAGAGCACGAACAGTCTCGAACGTCTCCGCGCCACACAAGGTTAGTAAAAGTGCACGTTCCTTCACCGGATCGGTGATCGAGTTGGCCACGAAGTAGAAGCTCAGCCGCTCACTCCAGGAAGACCAGGACTTGCTCGAGAGTACTTCGATTGTCCGCTCCGTCGTCATGATTTGTCGCCCGGTGTCCCACCGTAGAAATCAGGCTTCGTAGGTTCGGATCCAGCTCCTTGTCGCCAATGTTATGCTAGGGCGTGTCAGCCCGTGTCTGGAGGGAAACTCGTTCAGTCGGTGGCTGAGTATGAAAGGCTTTATTTCACGATCCAAGCCTGCTCGCGTCGCGGGGGCTCGGGTAACCCGATCTCCGGATGCCGCGGCGGCGGGACGGCGGCTCTACGTGATCACCCGAGTGGCGCCGAAGGAAGTTCCACAAAGCGGCGGCATGTTGCTCATATTATACACAACTTTTTACCGCCTAACCTGGCACCCCTTCTCTTCCTCCTCTTCTCTTTTTCACCGCGTAACGTGACACCTGTACAGTGTACTCAGCTGTTAAAACGAGAGGGGTATCGGTGGCCGAGTGGGCTAGCGCACACTTAGCGCACACCAGCTCGGAGCACAAGGAGCGAAAGCTCGCGCTGCAGAACCCAGGGATCCTGGGTTCAATCCCCACCCCTGCCCGTTTCGATCTGGATGAGCATCGTACTGGCGTGCGGTTGTGTGTCACTACTGCGTGGTGCACGTCAAAGACCCCAGGCTAGAGGTTGTACTGCATTGGCTAAATTTCTCATCTACAGTTGGTAGACTCGTCGCCCGCTGAGGCAGACCAAGTTCTAGGCTGTATAAACATACACACAACCCAATTTTTTAAAAAAATATAACGAGGGAGTGGTGGCCGGAGAGACTGCATGCGTCATCTACCGGCTCGCTCTGGCAGCTTATGCCGCTGTTGTTTTCTGGAGTTGCACTCCCATCTCCAACACTATCACCGACGCGTAACTCGGCAATAAAAAAAAAAAGTCGCGCTTTGATTTTTAAAGAAGGTGGCCTTTATTAGAGAACCTGTAAGATCACCGAGATAGGGTAGCCCCACATAGTAAATCCGTGGGTGTGTCTAGGGAGTGGCGATAATCGCAAGAAGAGCCGCCTTATTCACTGCCGCATCATTGATTGAATCGCTAGACAGCTCTGATATCAGTTTCAGCCACCGCTCCCGCGTTATATTTAACAGTTGAGCACACTGTACATCTACTCCGTCATTGTCCTTGAGCGTTACATCGTAACTTGCAGTGGGATTAAGAATTTTCCAAGATTGCCGGGAAGTTTCCAAACCTTCAGAAAAAAATTGCTGGGGCGAGCCTTTCTGCCGCCTGTTATCTGTCCAAGACGTCGTGATGTCATCGCCTGCACCTCCGAGCCAGCTTTTAGTGGCGAGCGAGGGATTATCTGACCACGCCAATGACGTCATTTTCGCTGATTTTACCCGCTGCTCCTGTGCTATCCTGCGCTCGGCATGCAGTAGCAGGCGGGCTGCGGCCAAATTTTCATTAGCGATTATGTTGCTCCTATTGATAAAATTGAAACGAAAAACTTAAGATGCATCATTTTCAAGGTGCGTGTACATTCAACCTTTCACAGTTTTTCCGAACTCCAAAAAAAAGAAAGACGTTTACAACACCTTGTAAAGCCAAATTAGAGCGCAGCTCTTGTGGAGGGGGAGGGGGGGGGGGGTACTGAGGGGAGTATACACACCGTTCCAAGTTGGGCTTCGTGGGCGGCGCCATTTTAACGAGTGTAGCGCCGTCTACCCTTATCCGGGCATTTGGGAGAACCTGAACCCGTCCGAATGACCGACCACCATTACTGAACTGTTACCCAGCTCACCGAGTCACACCGATCGCAGCTGCTTCTGCCGGCACGGCTGCCGTATTCGGCGCCCTCGGCTCATCGTCTTCGTCTATAGATGAAAGCACTATCCTAATCGGCAGACATGTACAAGTTACTTAAAAAAGTAAATAAGTTAAGTTACTGAGTATTGACGTCAAAAGTAATTTGAGTAGAGTAGAAATCACTCAAATAAAAAGTAATTGAGAAAATTACTAATTACCGTAAAAAAGTAGCGAATTAATTTGAAGTTCCTTCTAAAGTTACTTTTTATGTTTTTTTTATGGTAAAAAGTAAGTAGAGAGGTTTTGATCCGTTAGCGAAATTGTGCTAGCCAAATATGAATCGGCTTGTTTTTTTCACAAAAATGCTTTAATGGCTGGATCTGCTTCTGCGTGCCTAATTGTTTTGTACTTTCTTGTTTGTTTGGACAATGATGTACTGCGAATGTGTCATTTCTACTTTGAGGTTTAGCACTGTTTAAGCTTGATATTTTTAGACAGTGTTTGCTTGTTTGCAGTGTTGCGTAAAGTACGTCTAAAAATTACTTGAAGTAAAGTACAAAGTAAATGAGAGGTTATGTACTTCAAGTAATGTAGTAAGTACACCGGGTGCAATGTTCTTGAAGTAACGAATATAAATACAATATATTTCAAGGGAAAGTGCAAGCACTTTTAACACAATCTTTCTTGATGCCGTTTCATTCCCTATACAGTGTTTTTAATTGATATGCATTGCTTCAGGGGTAATCGCAGGTGCATCGGTTTTTTACGAAAATGGCAGCAAATATTGAATTAGGTCAAGTCGCTGCAGAGTATAGTTGTTTTACTCAAGCTGATGAGCAATTGGTCATAATAAACTTTTAAGGCACTTATTTTCATCGGTCTTACAGCCGACATTACTTCACTCGGAGAAATGACCAGATGACGTCTCGAAAGAGCGCGTTTTCACACGACTATACCGCCATTTTTTGTTTTCAAATTCGGGGAATGTACATTGAAGTCGGGAGTTCTCCTTTTTTCGGAAAATACTAGTACACGTTCAGAAAATTTACTTCAAGTAAAGTACAAATTTTTCTAAACAGTAGTACTTTAAGTACCATGTACTTAGAGTACTTCCCAACACTGCTTGTTTGTTATATTTTATATAAAAAGGTTGGGGGAATTTACTACAGGTTTCTTGAATGAACTTTGAATCTTTGAAGATCTGCATATTTTGAGTTTTGTGAGGAAAGGCAACGCAAAAAGTTAATCTTTGGTTTGCAATTTAGCACGCGATTCTTCGAATACAGCACAAACTACGGGAGCACCAGACGAGTTTTAGAGCAGGTGCTGCATTTTGTTGCCTCCTTTGAGTGAGGATGCAGTGCGCGCACCTCCTGTAGTGGGCGAGAGTTTTTACGTTGGGGAGAAGCGGGGACCAGCCCTTTCTTCAAATGGGTCAAGTCTCCTTCAGCTTCGGGACACAAAGAAACGCCAGTCTTCGGCACTAATCCCGCAGTTACACGGCCTCTCTTGCGTCGTGTCTGTTCTCTCCCCGCGCCTCGTAGCAGTGTTGTTGCAGTGTGTGTGTGTGTGTGTGGGGGGGGGGGGGGGGTTGTGCAAATTTTGAGGGGTTTCGGACTTGCCCAACCATTTGCTCCCTCTTCCTTTCCTATGCCATATGCTTCCCCCTCTTTTCAGATATCAGCTAATCTTCCAAAATCTTATCTCCTTTGTGCAGGAATGTTTGTTGATAAGCAAAACAATCACTAAAATTCTAATAGTAATTTGTAACTTGAGTAGAAGTAACTAAAAAATGTAATTAAAGTAAACTACTAATTACCGAAATAAAATTGTAATTGAAAGTTACTAAACTACTCAGAAAAGTAGTTAAACTACAGAAACTTGAGTAGAGTAGTTGAACTACGTACAAGTCTGCTAATCGGTATGTCAGACACGGGGAAAAGTGCATCCTGCTTTCCTGGCATCTTTTTGTGGGTAATTTTTAGCGCGGTTCTGGTGCAGTCGTCGCTCCCAAACCGAACTCGGCGTTTCGATCGCTAGCGAAATTGGGGATCGCTAGTGAAATTGAGGATCGCTAGTGAAATTGAGGATTGAACGAAGCAAGGATGGCACGAATTAAGGCATATGAATTTGCGCCGAACTCGAGTTGTCGCAGGTTGGGGGCGCCGGGAACATTTGAACTAAACAGCTTGCTGCCAAAAGATGTCGATGCTGCCTGGACATCGCGGGTGTTGCTTTTGCTTTCCATTTTCTGCAAGTAATTGAAGCATTCGGCCATTCGCACTACTAACGTATTCATGGTAAATTTATAATTTCAGAAACCCCTAAAAACGATCGAATTACGCATACCCGATGCTTCAATTTCGGCGGCGCATTTTCGTTCCGCACCAGGCGTCCGCGTCGCCTGCCAATTACCACCTGAAGAAAAATAGAGTTATTAAATCAGTGGACCAGCAGTCACGCAACTGTTTTCTTTTTTCAACGTCTAAGCCGCCCTCCGCTTACCTTTCGGTCCGCACCCACATTCATCCTGTTTGAAAGCGTGGGTCTCGCACACTGAATCAGCGTTTATTTTACGTTTTTTTTTTGTTATTTGTATAACCAATTACAGCACAGTGCTGCCTGGTCGATTCTTTTCTTGCATAGGCCATGTCACGCGCGAAAACACGCTATAATATCAAAGCGGCGCCTAACATTGTCGAAACAACTTGACGCCGTACACTGCGCAAGTGCTAAGATTAACAAGCTAACTTTTGAAATCTTCGTCTAAAGGCCGAGGTATGAATTGGAAAGTTGTAGAGCGCATTACGAAACACCCAATTAAACTATTTTCAACAAGGTGCACTTTGCATGCTCCTTTTTCCTAGCATTCAAAAAACGCCCGCGAAATACAAAAAATACCAAGTGACAACTCGCTTCTCCAATCACGGCGCGCGAGCGCGCAGCGATTGTGCGTTCTTTAAAAGCAGGAAAAAAGCACGAAAGCGTACTATGTTGTAAACACTTTAATTGGGTGTTTCTCAATGAACCCTGCGACTTTAAAAGTGACATCTTGGCCCTTAAAAGAATATTTGAAAGGTTAGCTGATTAATCTTAGATATGTAGATAACCAGGCGCATTAAAAAAATCTGTGCACTTTCGCAAGACGCTTGCTAACGAGAGTTGATTTCACTCCTGCAGAGCGCTCCGGTGTTTTTTAAGTACGGTGCAAGTTATCTGGGACGCCGTGTATATCGGGCGTTGCGAATGAAAAGAACAGTCTAAAATTGGCCAGAAAAATCGGCGCCTGCATTAAAAAAGCTGACTTTACAAAGGTGTTTATTTGAACGGCTGGATTCCAACTTGTGAAATTTCATGACATATAGCTCCATTCTCGTGAAACGTTAAGAAACGCCGTTGACAACTTACTTGATTAATGCAGAGGCGCCACCATCGGGAGATGCACTCTTAAAAATGAGTCAGGAAATTTATGAGGAAAGTCTTGGCAGCTCTATTTCCAAACATTTCTCGTCAAAATAATGTACAATCATGTTATGAAATTACGTGGGAAAAGTTGTAAAAAAAAAAGAGGCACCGCATTTTTAAGTTGCGAGCATAGACGTGAAAATGAAAACTGAATCATTTCCAAACCTTCCCTCGTGAAAATAATGTACTGCCGTTTTCCAACAATGACTAGGAGAGTCGTCATTTTGATTTGCGGCTATGCGCGTGAAAATTACGAGGAAATCTTTGGCAGCTCTATTTCCAAACATTCCTCGTGAAAATGACGTACCAGCGTCTTCTGAAGCTGTGTGAGAAAAGCCATAAAGAAAAGGTACATTGCATTTTTCAACTGAAAGTATGTATGTGCAGCACACAAACATTATGATCAGTGTTCTTCACGTAATTGATAAGACAGAAATTGAAATCCTACTTATCACTTTATTCAAGTTTCCGAGCCTGCCTCACTGTGCACTCTCCTTTGTGATGATGGTGTGCCATTTCATCCTGCGTAAAAAGAGAGGAGAAAATTACCCTATGCCACACTATGAAATAACATCACATAACTCGCTCAAAGGATCACCACGTGAGGAAGGCAAGATAGTAACAACTTCATCCTGACACAAGGGTGAGCAAAAATCGGACAATAGCATTTCTGAAAGTCTGATATGTCAGACATTGGTGGTGTGCCTTCTTTGAATGCCCAGGGCTATGCTACAGGTAATAGTGTTGATTGCAGGGCAGAACATTTATTAGCTCAAATCTTAGGCACCATAAAGAAAATGCGTGACAAACAATAGCCTTTTCCAGATTCAAGGTTGCAGCTGCTACATTTAAGCACATATAGATTGATGAAGGACACAACGAAAACATCCGAGAATGGCTATTTTCAGGGCTGTGCTAATATTAAAATTTTATTTCAGAAGTTTAGTATAGTATGGTATTCGATATTGGTTTTAAGATTAATTGTACTACTGCAAACGACTTAATTTTTGCGAAGGCTTAGTTTTTGATAGTTTATCGAAATTGCTTAAAAGTGGTCATGCAAAAAATGAAAGCCGTTTACAACTCCCTGTAACGCCGAATTAGAGCGCAGCTCTTGAGGAGGGGGGGAAGGCGCGGAGGGGGGGGGGGGTCACGTGACCCTCCCCCCCCTCGAGGTCACGTGACCGCCCACGTGACCTGGGGGTCACGTGACCTTGGGGGTCACGTGACCTTGGGGAGGGTCACGTGACCTTGCGGTTACGCCAACGCCGCTCAAGCCGGAAACGGGCGCCTAAGAGCTGCGCTCTAAAAAGTAACCCCATAGATACGAATGCATTAAACATTACTCCTGATTGCGAAATTTTCTACCTGCAATGTATTCCCAACACTAACACTTCATAAAATGTATGAAATATTGAGCTCGCGAAAATAAAGTAGTTTATGCCATTCAAATTTTTCAAAGCGCTCGCAAGGTCATCATTGCGATGGATTCGCTTTGTTCAGTGCGCTTCTCCGCATGTGCCAGTGCGCTGCAGAGATTAGTCCTGGATGGAACTCCAAGAATAAGACATTTGAACATGGGACATACACACTTTTTGATAAAATAGAATCTCAAAATTTTCACATCGAATGGCTTCCCAGGAGACTTCTCGGGTCCGCTGTTCTTGTTGTTTCCGGGTTTTATGGCGCAAGAGCTCCGACGGCCATACTGCGCCAAACTAGGTAAATTAAAAAAACATTGGTAAAAGTACACTGACTAGACTACAACTTGACTACAGTTTGTGTAAGATGCCTGTAGTTTTGAGAAAAGCTAAAAGACGTTCAAATGGTATGAGAGGCTGCTCCCCTAGAACCAAGACAGGGTGAAATGGATGTTGTACTTGAAAAACTCAGGGAAATAGGTCTTGTATTGTTGTAGAAGGCCACGGCAAAGAAACAGAAAGTGAAGAACAGATAAAGTTTCTCCACAGTGCTCGCATATTGGCGGTTCCTCACCTGTAAGCAGATATTGATGGGTTAGGAACGAGTGGCCAATTCTCAACCGGCAAAGGAGGACTTCGTAAAAACGATTTTTATTATAATGAGGTTTCCCATGCACCAAGTTCTTGTTTGATGGCATGAAGCTTATTGTTATCGGCTAACTTCTTCCATTCAAATTGCCATAGCTGTGAGAGTGAAAATTTTACGAACGTTTTAAGGTCTTGGTAAGGTGCGCGGACATTCGATGGTAAAAGGTTCTGTGAAGAGGCGGCTAGTCTATCTGCAGCCTCATTGCCTGCAATACTCACATGGCTCGGGATCCAGCAAAACTTAATATCCCTCCCACCAGCGAGTCCCTGTTGAGCTCTGGCCCGTACGAGTTGAGTCAACTTATTTGTAGTTGGTGTAAAAGAACATACTGCACTAAGAACACTTTGAGAGTCTACAAATATAAAGGCTTTCATCACTTTGCTCCTGATTATATAGTAAAGTGCTGCCAGAACACCATATAGTTCGGCAGTAAAAATGCTGGCAACATTGTGAAGTCGAGTAATATGGGTAAACGAATTTGAATAAACAGCAGAGCCGACATACATTGAGGACTTGGCACCGTCAGTGTAAAACTGGCAGTAATGTCTGTATTTTCCTTGGAGAGCTACAAATTCCTGTTGCAAAATGAGTGGCGACACGTTATGTTTATTAAATTATGTAAAATACCAATCGCAAGCTATTGGTTTGATATCCCATGGAGCAGTATGACATGCACGTTCTAGGAGATGAACACCCTCACGTGGCAGGTTAAGGGAGACACGGAGGCACTCAAAACGGAGGCTCAAGGGTCGAACAACAGTTGGTTTGTGCTCGAAAGTACGATAAAACTTAGACTCTCGAATACTATTGTGGGCTGTATGGCTGGGTTCCGATAACACCTTGTAGGCATAATCCAGACTTAGATACTGCCGCCTTTTTTCAAGTGACATTTCATTGGAGTCAGCGTACAAGCTTAGAACAGGAGATGTCCTAAAAGCACCGGTTGCCAGACGTAACCCAAGGTGATGCATGGGGTGAAGCATTTTTAAGGCAGACGGCCGAGCAGACGCAAACACAACAGACCCATAATCAAGGCGCGATCGTACAAGAGAGAGGTACAAACAAAGTAGACACTTCCTATCAGAACCCCAAGACTTGTGTGAGAGTACTTTAAGAATGTGCAATGTCTGTATACATTTCTGCTTTAGCCGCTTGAGGTGGGAGACAAAGCTAAGCTTACTGTCAAATATCACTCCCAGAAACTTATGCTCAGTTCTAACTTCGATGACATTTCCATTTAACATGAGAGTGGGTTCTAACCAGAGCCCCCGCCGCAAAGAAAAGGGAACACAAATAGTTTTTTCTGGAGAGAACTTAAAACCATTCTCGTTAGCCCATTTAGTCATTTTATTTATGGATAGTTGTAGCTGCCTTTCGCAGCTAGCCATATTACACGATGCTACAGAGATTTGAATGTCATCTACGTATAATGAATATGATACTGAGGAAGGTATGACTCGACAAAGAGAGTTAATTTTTATGGCGAAGAGGGTGACACTAAGTACACCGCCCTGAGGAACACCATTCTCCTGGACAAAGGAATGGGATACTGTCGCGCCTAACCGCACACGAAAGGAACGTCCACTAAGATAGATTTTTATACAATGAAGCAATCTGCCGCGTACTCAAAACATGAACAAGTCACGCAGGATACCATGTCTCCAAGTGGTATCGTAAGCCTTTTCTAAATTAAAAAAGACATATACGCAATGCTGCCTATTCACAAACGCCTCACGTACAACAGTCTCCAGCCGGACTAAATGGTCTATGGTGGAACGTCCTGACCGACACCCACACTGATTTACATTCAAAATATTGTGTTGCTCCAGAAAATAAACAAGACGCTTATTAATCATCCTTTCAAACGTTTGCCCTAAGCAACTAGTCAGTGCAATTGGCCTGTAACTCGTGGGAAGTGAAGGATCTTTTCCATGCTTTAGCAGCGGAATTACTTCTGCCTGCTTCCAATCAGCGGGGAAGTGTGCATCGTTCCATAGTTCATTGAAATATGTCAGTAAGGCTGTGAGTGACTCCTCCGATAAATGCCAGATCATCTCATAATGTATTCGATCAGGACCGGGGGGGTGAATTCTTCCGTATGTTGAGAGCCATTTGAAGCTCAACCATTGTAAACGGCTGATTATATGGTGCAGAGGCTCCTCCTGCCAAGCTGACTTTCGTTTTTTCTGCATCTGCTTTAAACTTCAGAAACGCTGAAGAGTAGTGAGAAGAGTTTGAAACGGCAGCAAAATGTGCGCCCAACACATTTGCCTGGTCATGTAGCGAGCTTACAGAGGGAAAAAGAAGGACTGTAAAGCAGCGGTATTTGCCTTCGACCTTGTGCGGTCGGTCCCACACTTCCTTTGCTGGGACGTAGCAGCTGATAGAGGAAAGATAGCCTCTCCAGGACTTCCTCTTGGCCTGCTTCCTGGTCCAACGAGCTTGGGCCCTATTTCGCTTAAACTCTAATAAATTCATGAATGTCGGATATCTGCGAAATATACCTAATGCCTTGTCCTGTTTTTTCTTAGTATTGGAACAATCATCATTCCACCATGGTTTGCACTTTTTGGGGATGCTAGAGGAGGTCTGAGGGATGGAGCGAAAAGCGGCATTAGTGATCTGTTGTGTAATGTATGTGGTGGCTTCATCGTGTGTTAAGGACAAGAACATGCTAGGCTTAAGCTCTGCATTTAGGTTGAATAGACCCCAGTCTGCCTTGTCAAGTTTCCAACGACGGGTACGTTTTATTAGGCTTGAAACAGAAACCAGACTCTCCAAAATGACAGGAAAGTGGTCACTTCCCAAATGATTATCCAATACCTTCCATGTAAATAACGAAAACACTGAAGGGGATGAGATGGCAAGATCGATAGATGTAAATGAATTGTGAGCTGCACTGAAAAAGGTTGGCTCTCTCTTATTCGTAAGGCACAGCCCAGATGTTAATAAAAACCGCTCAAGGACCCCACCACGTGAGGCTTGACGGGCGCTACCCCACAAGGGGTGATGAGCGTTAAAATTTCCTAAAAGTAAAAAAGGGTGAGGAAGCTTTGCAACAAATCTTTGGAGATCATGAAGATGCAGTGGAATGTTTGGTGGAATATAAATGGAGACAACAGTGATGAGGCGGTTCAAAAGAAGGCGCACAGCCACTGCCTCAAGAGGTGTGCAAAGAGGAACCTGCGAGCATGCGACTCCACTTTGAACAGCCACAGCTACTCCACCCGATGCGTTTGATGCAGGGCGATCTTTTCTAAAAGCTGATCGTGACGTAACACTGAATTATGAGGATCATTAAGATGCGTCTCTTGTAAACAAAGAGCTATAGGACGTAATTCGTCCATAAAAAAATTAACATCATCAATATTTTGTAAAAGACCGCGGCCGTTCCACTGCATAAAAGTAAATTTAGTCATTATTCTAAAACAAGGTTAAAATATTAGTAAATCAGTAAAAGTAGTAAATAACACGTAAAAGTAAAACCTAGACTATGCCGCGCGGGGCAAAAAAGAATGTACTACGTCACTTTGGAGGGGTTACTGGTTTTTTGCCTTTTTGCTTAGATTCAGCTATCTGCCAGTCCATGTCGTCCTGATCAGACGCAGGCGCAGACACCTCACTGCAATCATCCATTGCCTCCACCTCTTGGGACGGGGCTTTGGGTAGGGCTTTGGGTAGGCTCGGGGCACGGGGCTGCATGCCCCGGCCACGGCCTGACCCAGCAGAAGAGGCAGCGGGTGTGTTGGGAAGGGCACTGCCCGAATCCACCGGTTCCTGCCCTTTGTGACTGTAGGAGCGACACAAGAGCCATGCCCCTCCTTGGAAGACGACGCTCTCTCCGACGAGTGCGGGCGAGAGCGTCGACTCCTTTCCCTGGAAGGGGACCGCGGAGTGCGAACGGGTACGACAGCTGCAGCTGCCGGCCCATCCTGAGAAGGGGGAGCGGCCTGTGCACACTCTCCACCAGAACGGAGCGGCTGCTGCCCTGAAGGTGAAGGGCAGTTAGCACTCTGGCTGGAGTGGTCGGGAGACCGACCTGCTGACAGTGCATGCCCAGGGAGCTGAATCTTCAGCTTGGGCGTGGGGGACTGCAGTGGCTTCCCAGTGTCTGGAAAAGACGTCTGGGTTGCCACTGCCACTATCAGTGGTGCAGGCCCCCGCTGCACCACCTCCGCGAAGCCGCCTTTTTGCAAGAACGCAAAGCGACGGCGTGCCTCTGGATACGAGAGGTTTTCCTTGACTTTTAAATTAAAAATGGCTTTTTCATCTTTCCATGTCTTACAAGAGCAGGAATATGCGGGATGGGGGTTGTTGCAGTTGACACAGTTAGCATCGTTAGAACATGTATCTGTTTGATGGTCAGCCTGTCCGCACTTCGCACAAGTGGCTTTGCCTCGGCAGTTCTGGGACCCATGACCAAATCTCTGGCAGTTAAAACATCTGCGAGGATTCGGCACGTAGGGCCGCACTCTACAGTGAAGGTACCCAGCCTTCACAGCCTCTGGCAATCTAGTAGATTCAAAAGTAAGGACAATGTGCTTTCTTTTCCGCTCTTGGCCGTCGCGGCGCAAGGAGATACGCCGTGTAGCTACAACGCCTTGGTGGGAAAGTCCCTCAACTATTTCACTGTCTGAGGAGTCAAGGAGGTCATCCTCAGAAATAACCTCTTGGATGGTAATTAGGGTGCGGTGAGGTTTAACTGTGATTTGGTGGTCAGATATGGCTCTTAAAGCAAGAAGTGCAGCACTCTGCTGGGTTGAATCGCAGGTCGCCAGAAGGCATTTTCTTAGCCTTGAATTTTTTTCCGACAGTAGATTCGAGTACCTTGGCTACAAGAAAGGGAGAGAGCTTTGATAGTTGTTTTTCACTTTCAGAATGCAGGACCAAAAACTTTGGGAACCTAGCAGGGGTAGATGGCTTGTTGACTGTGGCTGGAACTTCGGTGTGGACCCTTTTCGGGGGCCGATCGAGAAAGGTTTTACTACGAGAACCCATAACATGGGAAGGAAAGTTCAGTGCCCGGGTGCACCGCCCGCCACGGAGCCCAACAAGGGGGTAGGTAATGTGCCATAGCAAGATGGGCTTGGCTGACACAATTGCTCTACCAGTGCTGCCCGGGCACTATACCCTAGTGTGGTTGCAGGGACAGGACCTGTTTCCACTCAAGGTTGGCCCTTGCCGCCTAAGAAGGTGAAAAAGGAAGGAAGAGAGTGTAGAAGAAAAGAGAAAGAGGTGGGAGGAAAAGTGAAAGGAGGAAAAAGAGGGTAGAAGAGGCGACAGACTGAATCATCCTGGTCGGGCCAAGACAGGACACCCGTCTACGAGAAGCAGGTGCCGGAGCGGTGTATTGTCTCGCCCGGGGGGCCCCGAAGGGTCCAAACAAACCCCGGGCTCAGCTCAACCAGGGTCCCCTTTTCCCCGGACACGGGTTAAGCCACGCACAGCCAGACGTGGGTGGGCGAACCCACATGGCTCGGGGTTCGTAGTGACGCCACTAACCAAGCACCTACTAAAGTATGGTGGCCCACGTGGCTGGGGTCCGTGGTGACGCTACTCACCAAGCACCTAGCACCTGAGGTGCAGGCGCCCCCTGAGGGGCTCGGGGTCCGTGGAGACGCCACTCTCCAAACACCTGCTTTCACAGATGCCCCCTGCGGGGACTCGGGTCCGCATTCACTGTTACTCCGCAACAAGCAGGCTCTCTTGGGGTGACAAGAAAAAACCCAGCTCCCTGAACACTGTTCGAACCAGCACTTGGGAGAGTTGAAAAGCATATGAAGGGCTCGCTATCGAGACAGGCCACTTAGTTCCGGTGGCTTCCTACCTGTCTGCTCGATGCACCATCCAGCCACCCATAATAGAGATCAGTGGGCGGACGTCACTTTTACTCGTGTGATGCAGTTCCCTGCAGGTTCCCATAGGTTGCAACCTGCTAGCCAAACTGAGTCAGGCCTGCAGCCCTGCGGGAAATGTCAATTCCACTCTTTTAGACGTAGACACCCACATTTTGCGTGTACCTGAAAGAAGCTCTAACAAAGAGGAAACAAAATGATTGGCCCTTTTTGAATGCATCCTTTTCTTTTGCTGAGAGCATACATACAAGTCACAGGCTATTAAGCTGCACCACATTCAGTGGTGCAGCTTAATTTATAATGAACACTTTTTTATTATATAACTTCGAGGTTTTAGAGGAAAGATTCAATATAATGGGTGAGACATAAACGGTTGCTATGAATTATCCTATACATTTACACATTACCTGATATCATAAAAGCACTACGCTCTTAATCTGGTTCCACATAAGATCCACTTAGTAAGCGGAACTTTTTTGCAAAAAGTTACGCTTATTTCAGGTGGAACGGCGTTCCATATACCCCGAAATATATGTGGAACACTGTTCCAGATATTTTTATGGCATTCTAAATGGAACGATGTTCCCCTAATAAACGATTTGCCCTTATGTGGAACCATGTTCCACTTATAAACGATTAGCCTTTATGTGAAACAATGTTCGACTTATAATCGTGTAGCTTTTATGTGAAGCCGTGCATTATCCCCTGGGGCTCTAATCTGGACATTTGGCGAAAACGTCGGCGGGGAATTTGACCGCTTTGATGGGTCAGCGCCAAGGTCAAGCGCGGCACCGGCCAATCATGGCCGCCAGTTCCTCGCGGACTTTTTCGTCAAGTGTCCAGGTTAGAGCCCCCGGTGGGACGCGGTGTGTCGTGGTGCAATACCAGTCCAGTGTGTCCTCATGTTATCCCGGCCTACTTATGCAAGCATGACATAAAATAAAATGCCAAATAATGTTTTGAAAACCTTAGATATTTATTGAGCCACTCGTCCTGGTGCCCTGGGCCTCTTGCACCGCAGTTCGCATGGTTTCTGAATCAGCCTAAGTCCTATCTTCTTTGATAACTTGGCTTACTCCAGTTCCGTATGGCCTAAGCTTCAACACAATGCCTGCAAAAGGATACGACAAAAAGTCACGCATGAGACCAAGGCAAACAAAACAGGTTTAATTTAAGCCAATGGCACCTTATAATGTCACCGTTTCATAACATATAT
This sequence comes from Ixodes persulcatus, assembly GCA_013358835.2. Lineage (NCBI taxonomy): Eukaryota > Metazoa > Arthropoda > Arachnida > Ixodida > Ixodidae > Ixodes > Ixodes persulcatus. Next base: position 15,262 of record JABSTQ010002286.1, on the reverse strand, counting down.
TTCCTACCAATATACAAAAGCAGGAGAAAAAATATTGCCGCCCTTAAAATACTTTAATATAACTGCAGGAAAAACTATAATGTGCTCGTAACACTGAAATCTGCTTGCGATAAGTGACTTAACAAGAAAATGAAGTCTTGTTTTACAAACCTCATGGAGCCTCTTATTGAAGAGCCTTTGAAATTTGGAAACTATGGCATATGAACAAATACATTTGAAGTACAGAATCACTAAAATCTGCGATGGCTGCTGCCATAAAATAATGTTTCTTCCGAAGTAAAAAAGGCATTACACAAAACTTGTACTCCTCTTAACATGAAGAACCTAACACATTACTGCAGGCAACAGTTTTTCTTAGGTAATAAATAAATGGCATGCCAGACCAAAAGTCATGCGAATTGTATCCTCACAAAATAGTTGAACGCCAGCCCATTCATGCACAGGAGGCTACCGCAGAAAAACAAGATGCCTGCGAAAGCCAGCGACTTGTTCTTGAGCTAGCAACATGACAGTTTTTCACTTTCAACACTGTTCATATAGTTAACCTCCAACACCATATACCACTACTTCACTTTTGGATTGGCAGTTGTTGGCTGCACTGTCATTGCACAATAAATAAAAATGCGAGCATGTGGCAATGTAAGTTTTTTTTTTTTTTACAACAGTGCCGTGTGCTATGAAAGAAAAACTGAAGCGGTTCTGTATTTGAGAAAGAACACTTAAATCGTCTTTATGTCACGTTCAGGATCATGAATATCGAGATTATTTTCAATTTCGCGCATGGAGGCACCTGAGAATCATTTTCAAAGTACCGATGAAGCCTCTCCTTCCCGGAGCATGACGTCATAGCAGTTTTCAGAATCTCCGCTACCGCGCATCTTCAGCGCCTATCAAAGCTAAGCACGCGCACTCCTGCTATTTTCAAAAAGGTCAGTAAAAGAAGTGACGACTGGTGTCAGTGCAAAGGAATATACCTGACAAGCTTGCAATTGCACGCGCTGCCCACACGAGCGACATTCATGATGTAACGACTGACCGGAGGTTTTTGGTGTTTTCTCGCGTTTAGTTACATCTTTGGGGAAACCGAACGTGATATTCACGCTCACGAGATAAAAATACTCCTTAAAATTCGCCTCTATCTTGTTTTTTTTAAGAACCTCTTCAGCTTCCCTTTAAAGAATGTTGTGGTTCAAGAAATTATTGATGATGAAGAAAACAATTAAAAGATGCTTAAAGTGCCAGCTTTTAAAAACCCCAAGACAGCTGGCTTTCAGCAGAAGTTGGTGATACCTTCCGTCATAACAGTGCCCTCAAATAAAATGTTAATAAACGTTAGGATTTTCTTTTATTCTGTGAATTTTGTTTGCTTGAACGTGTAACAATTTTGATATTGCCTTTAAGATTGACTTGAGAAGAAATTCCTCACAATAAATTTAGATAAGAATGCAGCACAAGTGAATTTTAATGGAGAGAAGGGCCTCTTAACTAGGTGACACACAACAAAAGACATACAAAACAAACTTTAAGAATCTCCTTCCACAGGTATACTTCTGTTTACAAGCATTTCACTAACTGAATTTGTTGCCGGACCCTACAGCCTTCTTATACAGTCGTAGTTGATAGAGGCTGAAATGACCAAGTGAAAACCAAAAGGTTCTAATTGCACTGCCACCCCTTAGCGAAAACTAATACGTTTGAAATATACCACATTCTAATTTGAGTGTATTTGAAGTACAGTTCATAATTGTGAGTACACTAAAAATCGACCGAAAATATGCACTTCTTTTTTTTTACTGAGTACTAAATATACTTCTGAAAATCTTTTTAAAATACCTTTATTTAAACTATATTTGAAGTTCCCTTCATGTGTTCTGAAATACGTAATTACTAAATTAGTAGGCACAAAATACCTTTCACATAGATTTCTTAAAATATTTCTTTATTTCATGCAAAATATACTCCAACCCTTATAAAAATGCCGCGATAAAAAATAAGTGCAGAATACTCTTAAAATACTTGGAAATCGTAAATACTGTTGTGTTCTACTGTAAGTATCTTTTGACTGCAATACTTTGGTAGTTTGACTTAAACTACCAAAGTATTTAAAAGCTCGCCTTTAAGAAGTTCACTTCAAGCAGATGAGGAGTACACTGAATTGCCTAAATACAACATTTGATTAGTTTGTCAATTGAGTTGTGCAGCATCGCACTGATAAATCAGCCCAGTTTATGTTATTGTTTACGTTTTTCTATCAAGAACACACCTAATGAGTTTCTGGCACACCAGTCACAAACGGGGTTCGGGAACTACAACCACAAGACTTGCTGATGCTGGAAAGCTTCAGCAAGTGCTGTGAGCAGATGTTTGGCGTGGTTGTGTTAGCACAATGTTAGTTCACTGAATGTGTATACTCACCATTGTACGTGATGTGAGTAGTGACTTTAATATATTGACGTTAACGACCATATTAAACAGTCAACTAGTAAAGAATAGCAAAATAACTATTTTAAAGTGAAGAAACTGCCTTTACTCGCTTTGTCCTGAGTGGTGCTATGCAGAGAAGCAGTAACATTTCTTCTAGGAGCCGTTTTTGTGAATATTGTTTTAGCGACTGCGCCGCAATGTTATTAGTTTTACCGATGCTTTTTAGGAAGAGATATCCTCCACGAATTTCAAAACACTGTTTCCCCTTTGACAGACTCCTGAGGAGAAGATCGGATGCTTGGAACCTTAATAAGTGCAGAGGGGGTCACCGGCCAAATGGTTACCTTCAATATGTAGGCTATATAAGGCTCTAGACCAGTCAAAGGGACTGTGATTCAGGTGTTCAGTTCGTCAATGTGTTTGTGTTTGTGTTCGTTTCTAATGTGTAGTTGTTGGATGTATTTAGTAGTGCCTCCAAATGCCACAGGGGCACCATTTACTAACAAAATTCGAAATGAAAAAAATAAGAATAAATTGTGTAGCCGGTTTTTAATGCACAAATGGCATGTTGAGGAGGAAGGAATTATATTTTTGGTATATCTAAAATCTTTTTTGATTAATATTTATGATGTATTTTGAATACCTTACGCGCATATTTCGAATGCGGACATAATAATACAGGATGAATGCAAAATGAATATTCATATTCAATATATTCAAACTTCGTTTCAAGTGCGGCCTCTTTTTGCTAAGGGACGACACGAGAAATTAAATTAGCAACAAGAGATAGCACGCAAACGAGATTGCAGTGTCAGGCTATCTGACTCAGCTCGATCATGGTTGAGAACTGCACACCGTTGCTGCACAGATGCTGCTTTTCGGCCTGTTCATAGCTACCATTATGTGAGCTTTTTGAGGCATCTGACAATATTATTTGACAGGGACAAAGAACACAGGCCGATATAATGGAGGAAAGGACAGTATGCGTAGTTGGTAGAAACACGTAAAAGTGAGTGACATTGGGGTGCAGCTAAACACGCAGAAACAACAAGCTGGGTCGCATAGCAGTGACCATGGCACGCTCGTCCTCATACAATTTGTCACTGCTGTTTTAGCATCTCGCGTCGAGGCACAACCACCAGTATATTTCGGTCATCGCGCTGTCATTTCATCTTACATTGAACACGACTGGAAACGACCCCTAACATGCCCAAGGACAGAGCATAAAAAGAAGCAACCTACTAACCTCTGCGTATATGCGATAAAAAACAGTTTTAAAATACAAAAACAGGTTTCAGCTTAAAACCTACGGAATAAAAAATCATTATGCACAACCTCAAGCTTCCAGAACAGACAGACACCAAGTCTGATTTTTCAGAAAGATTATAAATCAAGTAATTTTTTACACTAAGAACCAAAACATAGCAAAGTGTTATACAACACATTTCCATGCTTTATTATTGCTATTGATTTTTTCAGCATAAACTTGTGGTCATTTTCATTGTTCAAAGCTCTTTCAGTGGAGAACTATAAAGGCACACAATTATGCCCTAAAACTTCTGACTTATAAATGCGGATTCTTATCTTTATGAAGCGTTTACGACAAAACCCTGCATTAACGACCGGTTGAACTTAGTATAAACGTTGCAGAAAAATAAGGATCTGTATTCAGCTGTGTCAAAAGACATAATCTAATGTAATAATTGTGTGAACTTAATGAACACTACTGAAATAGTTTTGAGTAAAGAGAATGACAACAAGTGTATACTGAAAGAATGAATAAAAATGATGAAACCTAGAAATATGTGGAATGTCTTCCCTGTGTTTCGCCATCGAGTAGAAGAAGTTTTTTGGCCTATGCCTATTTTAGAAACAAGTGTGATGTCTGTCTATTTTTGAAATTGATGTTGTGCATGATAATTTTTATTTCCTACGTTGAAAGCTCAAGGGCAGTCCCTGCTGTTTGTTGAATCACATTTAGCCAGATGTTTTCGGGTATGTTAGGGGTTGGGAACAATATAACGCTGTAAGGTCCCGGAAGAAATTCCCTTTGAAGAGTGGTGGTTAGCAGAAGAGAAATAGTAAAAAGTGTCTTTGTGTCTTCCCGTTTTCTCTTTTGAGTCGCCCATTATTTTCTGTTCATTAAAACTCAGCTGTTTGACACTTCTCTGCGTCTGTGTCATACTTCAAAGACCTGTCTTGAATAAATTAATCTTGTTTGGCCTGTACTAGCTAGCTTGCACCCTCGTTTTTTTTTGTTCATTCCTGTAGGATTCAACTGTAAGCACAGTGTTAATGCAGAGTAAAACATAGCAGCATACTTTTGTTGACTAGTGCCGATGATTGGACTAGTTGGTAGACATTTATTAAAAAAAGTAATTGTGAAGAATATCGGAACATGAGGATATGAACAGAGCACAGCGCTGTGTTCATCTAGTTCTTGTCCGTGCGATTCACATTCTTTGTGTTTATTAATACATTTTTAATAATTTTTTGTTTGGTATAATTCGTACAGGGGTCCACTTTAACTACCCACCTGCCATAGCATTCACATTAGGGGCTGGTCCCCCTGCCTCATGGTGCCATCGTTGAGGAAGTGCAGGGTGGGCGTTACTCTCACTCTTGTGGTGCAGGTCACCAGGTTCCCATGTGTTGCAAGCTGCCAGTCAAACTGAGATAGGCCTGCCAGCCCTGCGGGAAATGTCAATTCCACTAATAAAGCTTGGACTTGGGTTTGGGCTAGTTGGTTGTACATTGATAGACGTGCTGCGCTGCGAAGTTAAACGCGTGACCAAAATTGTGGTCACGCGTTTAACTTCGCAGCGCAGCACGTCTGTCAATTCCACTCTTAGACGTAGACACCCACGCTTTGCGTGTACCTGAAAGAAGCACTAACAGAGAGGAAACAAAATCATTTGCTGAGAGCATACACACAAGTCACAAGCTACTGTACATTCAGTGGTGCGGCTTAATTTATGATGGGCATCTTTTTCATATAACTTCGAGCATTTAGAAAGATTATTCAATATAATAGGTCGAACATAAATGGTTGCTATGAACTATCCTATACATTTATGCATTACCTGATATAAAATCAGTAGAGCAGGTTAGGGCTGTTCTGCGTCAATTACAAATTTGTAACCCATTAAAAGTTGGCATTTATTTAATTTATTACATTGGGCTATTATTCTTTGACAGAAAGAATAACTGGGCGAGTTGGTACGTTGGTAGTTTTTCAAATCAATGAAATATTTCGGTTCTTTTCGCATTTTTGGTGCTTTCGCTTTCTCTCGCTGCTCTGCTTTTTGTAGCGGCTTTCGCCGCTACTAAAAAACATGACATCCAAACTCATTTTGTTTACATCACACAATCGTAAACTTGGAAAGCGTGCCGCTTCGGCATACGCGAAGAGACGGCACGTCTCTATGTTTCAGGGACAAGCATAAGAAATCAAGCTGCTCGTTCTTGTAACGTTTTTCTCGCTCCCGCTTTACGAAACAAATCGGTTGCGAGCGGCTGTTGGAACCACACGTTGGAAGTAGCATGACCTGTGATTGCTTGAACTGCAGTCAGACTGAACTTGAACGCTCCGCAAAAGCGTCTTTGGACGAGCGTCGTCGAACGGCGCCCAGAACAGGCCCTCGGTTCCGCCGCACGCGAATCTTTCTCACTCTGCGCAGCGAGCCAGAGCTTTGCAAGAATGTACACTCATTTTAAACAACAAAATAACACCGGGCACAGCATAGTTAGAATCAAGCATAGCTTAGCAAGCACACGGTACGCTACAAAGTTTGAAACAGTGGCGCACTTCGCAGAAGCAAAAGGAACTTGCTCACCGGCGCTTGCACGAGTCGTTCATGGGCTGTCCGCAGTTGGTGAGACGCAGTGTCTACCTGCTCCCAGTCATCGTTTGCTATTCTTGAACACGGTATTCGTGAGGAAGATTTATAAAATATCCGTCAAGACGCCTAAAACGTAAAAAGGAAGCGATTCTCGAAGCCTCCGGACCTCCAACGGCAACCCAACGGAAGCTAATATCAATTGCAATGGACTTGCGCAGTCTTCAAGAGTCTCTTTTTTTTTTTTTTGAAAACGAAATTAAGCAACTTAGTAATATATTAATAATATTAACGTCCTCATAATGATGTATAAAAATTCACAAAAATGTTCTCAATCTTAGGTTTTATTTAAACTTTAGGTTTTCTTTTCCAGTGTAAAACCGAAATTATCTCAAGCAACGTTTCCTTCGACGTATTCGCTTCAGTGCGTGTGTGTGCGTGCATGCGCCTGTGTTTGTGTGCGCATGTGGATGCGTCCGCGTGCTTGTGCGTGCATGCATCTGTGCTTGTGCGTGCGTGTGCGTCTGCATGCGTGCGTGCGTGTGTCTGTGTGTGTGCATGCGTGCGTACGGGCGTGCGCGCGTGTATGTGAGTGTCTGCGCTCGCGCAAGCATCTGTGTTTGTGCGTTCTATTGAACTGCGCGAGCAAGAACAACTGGATGTAACTGGACACTGTTATAAACACAAAAAGATTTATTAATATTATTATTATTATTATTATTCTTGAAACATGCCAGCGCGAAGTCCGGTGGGTCTTCCTGAACTCTGCACTAAACACTAGTTGATTGAGTGATTAAGTTTTATTTTTTTATCGGTCATTATTTAAACAGATGCCAATCGGCCACTTCCGCAAATAGGGCGAACATCCGTTGCTCTTCTAAATATTGCGCATCAAACGTGCCTCGAGAAGTCCGACGCCTTGATTGTCTCGATTTCAGCAGTTTGATTACCAACCTGATCAGGTCATTTACAGTATATACAGTTTAAATTCGGCTATAACCATTTAAAATAATATATATATATATATATATATATATTATATTACGGTATGACAACGATTTGCGCCCGCGTAGCAGGCGACATCATCTTATGAAATTTTCAATATAAAGCTTTTGCACTTGAAGTGGAAAGCTCGAGATTTTTGTTTTAGGCAAAGGAGAGACTCGTGTATGAGTTCAAGTCTTTAACGAAGTGGTGAATTTTGAAAAACGAACCCTCCCATCTTTTCTGCAGCGTTTCTCCGCAACACACCACATTAGTAAAACAAAATCGCATATTATTAAAAATAATTGCGACGAGTTTAACTGGAACAAGTTTTTAGTAACTGGAACAGATTTAGGCGGAGCAGGCGATCAGCCTGCTCCAAATTCACGTGTTCCATCTAAAAAGATCAATTATAGGAAGAAAAAAAAACAAGCGTTCCACTTAAAACCGTTTGATCCGCTAAAAAATTGCCAGGACTTAGGCGAAGTTAGTGGAACGACAGCCTTATGGGGAACTTAACTGGAACCTAAGTGGAATAAGATTAAGAGTGTAGAGCAGGTTAGGGCTGTACTGCATCAATTGAAAATTTGTAACCAATTAAAAGTTGGCATTTATTTAATTTATTGCTATTGGCTATTATTCCTTGACAAAGAATAACTGGGCGAGTTGGTACGTTATTAGTCTTTCAACTCCATCGAATATTCAGGTCCTTTTCGCATTTTTTCATGCTTTTGCTTTTTCTAACTGCTCTGCTTTTTGTAGCGGCTTTCGCCGCTACTAAAAAACGTGACATACAAACTCACTTTATTTACATCACACAATCGTAAACTTGTAAAACGTGCCGGTTCGGCATACACAAAGAGACCGCGCGTCCCTACGGCACAGGCATCAGCACAGGCAAGAAATCATGCTGCTCGCTCTTGTAACGTTTTTCTCGCTCCCGCTTTATGAAACAAAGCGTTGGCGAGAGGCTGTTGGGACCACAGGTCAGAACTAGCATCACCTTGTGATTGCTTGAACTGCCGTAAGACTGCACTTGAACGTTCCGCAAAAGCGACGTCGGGCGAGCGTCGTAGGACGGCGCCCAGAACTGGCCCTCGGCTGGCCCTCGGTTCCGCCGCACGCGAATCTTTCTCACTCTGCGGAGAGCCATAAATTTAAAAGATACGCTCTTTTCAAATAACGAAATAACACCTGGTAGAGCATAGTTAGAATCAAGCATAGCTTAGCAAGCACATGGTACACGACAAAGCTTGAAACAGCGGCGCACTTCGCAGAAACAAAAGAAACCACAGTGAAATCATAACCAGTGGTCCCACTCAAGGCCACTTCCGGTAATCGCGCATACACAGCGCTCCTCAAGCCGGATGGCGACAACTGACGGTATAAAAAAACAAAACAAAAAACAAACAAAAAAAAGCAGGGTTAAAAAGAATCGTAATAAACTAAATTGAGTGCGTTAATGTTAATATTTTTAGAAAACATAATAAGCTAGCTTATAATGATAAACCAAGATGGAAAGGAAAAATTGACGGTGACCGTTAGCTTCAGAAGTTTATTGCCCTAACCGAAGCCATGTTTTTAAACGTCGCCGGTCGCGGGCCGCATTGTCGGCGTTGTCGGTGTTGCTGTTCTGCGAATGTCCCTTTTCAAGTTATTTCCCTTTCGGTTGGATCCTCGCTTGGCGTTTTAATGTCACGTGAGTTACCGAATCACGCTATAGATGTGTTCTAAATGGGCCTCCTCAAGCAAGAAGCCAAAAAGCCGGGGACTCGCTTCGCCGTTCGGGATTCCGGTTCAAGTTCGCTGGTGGTGGGTGCAAACATTTCTTAAAGTGATCGTGCTGTCCTTCGCGTCAGGCATGGCGCGATCGTCTTTTCTCCAACGCAGTGCATGTGACCCGGTTAATTTCTTAGGCGTATGTATTTCGGACGTGACTTGTAAAATGGTCGAACGTATTGACTTGCTTGTGTCGCCTAATGATTTCGCAACCTCCACGCATCGAAGGTTTCACACCACTTTACTGAAAAATATATAAAATATCGTGGCAAATGACGCTAATTATGAGCGAACCTGGGGTTTGCTAATCTGTAAAATCATAAAAGAGAAGTTTGCATGAAAATATAAGCATAAAAGCGCTATAAAAAGTGAATTTACCAGTCGTTATATATTTGCAAGCAGGCTAAGCAAGTTGACTGGGTACATTGAACATAATTCTGAATTGATTAGTCAGATGGATCTACCTCGAAGGGAATTACCGGGAAGGTACAGAACCTCTAAACAAAGCGTTGCTCGAACATGCCAGTTTCCTGGACTCACACTTGTCTTCTCTTTCTCCTCAGGATACCCTGTGGGTATGGCAGCATCTGGCACCTCTCTTTCAGCATGCGTCGAGTCCCCCTCGATCAAGCTCCAGGCATAATTTATCTCCGCTTGGCACACCATGCAGTAAGACCCACAGTACCTCTCTAGTTTAAAAGTATAAGGTGTGTTTCACTTCGTCCATTCACTGTATGCTGTTACTTTCTTGTTCCAGTACGATGGTTCCCCGGAGAATCAAAGAGAATACCACGAGGGCGACAGACGTGTGGAGGCAAGCTGCAAGGGCCGGGCACCCGAGACAAGGACCATCAGTAACCAGGGAGATAAAGTGAGAAAACTCAAGAGGCAGCTCATCATCTGGGCCACAAGAAGAAAATCGGAGACCGTTTGCTGGGAAATTTGTCGACCCTCATCCTTGGGTGGCATGAGCATTTTCTGGTCACATTCGTGCATGAGGTGAACTGTTACTGGAACTAGGTCATCTCATTCTTCTACAGCTTACAGGGAGTTACCAAAGCTACGGCACCAGCGAGCCAACAGGAACATTTGGCTGAGGGACGTGACAGCATATCGTGGGAGTATACTCCTCCTGCGGAGAGCTCTAAAGGGCAGCAGTGTTTTTTCTGCGTAAAATTAGGCTGAAACAGAGTGTAGCTTTAGTGTGGCCACTGAAATTTACATTGTGGCATAATACTCCTCATGAGGGTTGTGGCATCTATCCATGATATATTTTGCAATTATGAATGTCGCAGCCACAAGTGATCACTTGACAATAAACTGCAACTCGTCATATGACAAACTGCGTAAATGGTTAAGTAAGTACAGTAGTGGCCGTTTTGTATATCTGGGAAAAAACAGTGACTGAGAGGGCTCTCTTCCTCATCACCATCTGTCTCAGTCAGGGCTACCTTAAAAACCCCTTTCAAGTAATTAGTCAGGGAGTTTCAGGGGTACCGCTAACACATAGTAATTTTCGGCATCTATGAGACACTGGAGAAGGAAATCCTTATGCAGTTGCAACCTGCGAAGATGACTTATATCAAGTCCTGCTTTGTACGAGTGGTCTCGGCATTTGGCATGCAAAGTGTGGAGCAGTTATAGCAATCGGAACTTCAGCCTCCTGATTACTGGAACTGTTGCCATCAGAACGACAACCACAGCTGGTTGTCGTGCCAGTAGACCTTGTTCTGAAGTCACCGGAAGATAACAACAATAATCAGTTGCTGCCGTCATGTTGTGTTAGCCAGTGGTCAAGAACAAGACTATTTCTCTCTTGAGCTTGGACAAAGTGTTCTTTAATTCGTTTTCTCAAAGCCCCTTTAACACGCAATGACGCGCATAACCTAGCTCAGTGAAGACCCTACCTATTAGTAGTGTTTCCAGTTTGTGCTAAATCACAAAAAGAGCCCTTGCAGAGTGAGGTAGTGCTGTGAAAAAGTAAATTTTTAATTCCTCATACCGCAGATTCCCATCCGTTAAAAGCCTTTCTGAAGTCTAACTGGATAATCTCGCACAGAGTTCGGTTGTCAAGGCTGGTGCTGAGTGCATGGGTGACAGCTGCAAGGGCCAATTCACAGCTTCTGCCGGGGCAAAAACTGTAGTGGTGGGGGCCAAGGAAGTTCGATAGCTCAAGGTGGGCTAAGGGTCGCTTGTTGATGACTCTCTCCACTGTTCGGCAAACGGTGGAGGTTATGGAGATTGGTCAGTATGAGTGGATGTCCGACTTGAGGAGGCACCGTGTCCCTTTTCGAGAGGCGTTACTGACGCCACTTTCCAGGATTTTGGAACAGAGCTGTGGGAGAGAAAATCGTTAAAGAGTCAAGTGAGGACGGGGGAGATACGGCCAGCGCCGGACTTAAGCAATGCGGATCGAGACTGTCTGGTCCTGGGCGTTGAGAAGAGTCGACACGGGCAAGGGCTTCGTAGGTTTCACTTTAAAGAATGACTATGGAAAATTGTGTGGTTGCTGGTGTGGCCTTGACTGGCAGACTTGTGGGTTGGATGGGACAAAGGTCAGGTGCGGTAGGGTCGACAGACGCTGCAGCCTCAGAAAATTGGTAAGAGAAGAGCTCTGCTATGTTGTCAAGATTGGAATAGGGCCTGCCGTGATGTGTGAAGACCGGCGCATGGAACATTTTTCGTTGCTAGTGAAAACATGCCCAGGAGTTAGGGCTGGCAGGTTGCTTTTGCTGCTAGTTGCTGTAGGTAATCTTTATGGGAGATATGGATGAGATGCTTGACTTCGGTACGTGCTTGGTTAAGATGAGTGGGATTTTGAGTTTTTTTGTACTTCCTTGAATAGCCAGTGTTTACATCTGATTAAGGCTGCAATCTCTTTTGTCATCCACGGAAGGCTGCCGCAACTCCTGTTGATCCTTAAGGTGAACACATTTGTGCTGAATTGCTGATACGTCGAGCGAGAGGTCGTAGGCCTCGTCAGCCGATGGGTGATCAAACACGATGGACGAGGAAGCGAGGTGGATAAGCTGATTGAGATGAGGGGAATCGGTTTTTTAGAACTGCTGGAAATTCTTGGCTTGATGACCTCGTTTACGCTGTATTTGACTGTGCAGTGGTAGGATAAGGTGGGATTATTGGTGAGGGCGAGGTAGAGGAATGTAGCGTTGCCATTTCAAGAAATGGCAGATGGTGTGTCACGAAGTTGGGTGAGGCCAGCAGTTCCCAGTATGTCTAACAGCATGTCATCGAGTGGATCAGATGAACAGTGCAGAGAACCTGCTGGGGTCGATTCGATGTAGGCTCTCTTGGAGGAGGGCGTACGATTGTTCACTGAGGAAGGGTGGACAATAGGTAGACACCAGAAAACGCTTTCTATGTTTGCAAAAGACCTCGACAAAGATGGCTTCTAGGCCCGGAGGGGTGAGGTGGTCGAGACGTTGGCAGGGTAGGTGTTTTGGCACGGCAAGGGCGCCGCCGCCCCCAGTTGAGGGGCAGTCTTGCTGGAATATAGAGAATTGTGTGAGATTGATTAATTGCCCACCGAAGACTGAGGCGTCCAGCCATGTCTCGCACACAGCGAATATTGTATTCGGGAAAGATTACTTAAGAAGCAAACGTTGGAAAACAAAACGTGATTGGAGTCTGCAGACTCCAATCGCGCACTTCTCGCAGGACAACTACGCCAAACGCGGAGTTGTCGGTCGAACGGTGAACGCTGCCGATGGGGGGTTGTCGCTCGCCGAAGGCGGGTCGGAGAACTACTTGGTAGAGCCGGTGATTATGGTTGTCTACGCAGGGGCTCCGTGCTGATTAGGGGATGGGAAGAGGTTATCGGCCAGGGGTGGGAGCTGACACACCGCACGGAGCCACTGAGTTGATAATGAGGAGAGGCGTCTATACAAAGCGAGAGATACATCTTCGCATTTCTGGTGAAGCCACAAATCACAAACGTTGCATTGGAGAGCGGCGGCATTGTCGAACACAGACCGGAAACAGCGGGAGCAGGCGGGACGTGGGCCGGAGTTTGAAGGCACATCACCAGTGATCAGCAATAGCAGGATTGGTAGGTGAGGTTTATGGCGAGGGTGACGCGTGAAGAATGCTCAGCCAGGAGGTCGCTTCCACGGACGGCGATGTTTGATGGTGATGCTGCAGTCAGAAAGTGGCATTGTACTTACTGTTTGTCAATGATAGGTGATATTTCTGTCGAAGGGCCAGTCGCCCCGTTAGGCAGATCAGAAGACGGAGAGTTGTAAAGGCGCGCCGTCATCTAACCTAACCTTTAAACATTGCGCTAAAGAAATTGACTGGCTAGATTCAACATATCTGGTATGTCGAACATTCATCTCGGGGGGGGGGGGGGGGGGGGGGGGGGGAAGGACGGGCAGGTCTAATGCACCTCCAAACACAGCTTTATACTTAACCACATTAGGCTGTGGTTAAAGCAACTGGTTTGTAATCACCCTTGTTATGTGAAGCAATGTAGCGGCTGTGCATGGTTTATGAATAGCTGTTTTGAAATACCTTTACCGCGACCTTACCTCTACCTGTTTAGACTATGTTCATTGATATTCGGTTTATCATTTTGTATGCACACAGCCTGAAGGCTAACATCCAAACTGTTTGTACTATCGTGTTTGTTCGCTAACACCCGTCAACAACCGCATCATTGCATGTGCTGTTTGTAACGTTTTCGTATCAATTGTACTATGTAGAGCGAAAATAAACAGTTGCCTGCTTGAAATAACTCTTGTGTGAATAAATTACTTGTGATTGTCGTCGAGTGGTACGCACGTCACAATAAACCGAAGGCGCAACGCAAGCGGACGCGAGAAGCCAGTAAACAAAATGCCATGGGGGCCGCCATTTTGAAAAGCTAAACAATAAAAACGAAACAAAAAAAGTGATTAGTTACGTGGTGAGAGGGCGCTTTTAAAAGTTGAAATAATTGTTTAAGGAACTTTCGCTCTTTTTAAACTATTTGATTGTCAATATAATTTAAAGTGTGTGAATAATATATTATGAGTTTAGTTTTATAGTGTACTTTTATTCACACAAGGCCCTCGATCACGTTGTTTGCGATTACAACAGGCTTATTCTACAGTGGGCAAATTGTGTATCATAAACTGTGAAAGAAACTTCTTCACCGGCGCTTGCACCAGTCGGCCATCACTGTCCGCCACTTACTTGCGTTGGTAAGACGTCCATGTCGGAGTCCTGTCCACCCGCCGCTCCTGCGTCGCCGTTCTCACACCCGGCTGGCCACTCGTTTCTGCGAATGATACGCCTTCGGAAAGCGCTGGATCCTCGGGCAGGCTCTCTTGGTTGCGTCCCCGGCGTGTCTTGCCCTCGCGTCGTCGCCTAGGGATTGCGCTCTGAGTACGCTGCGACAGGGCTGCCGTCGTCCTGGGGTTCAGACGTCCCTCTCTGCCCCGTCGGTAGCAGAACATTGGAGGCGACTCCTACAGCTTCCTCCACTCGAGGCCATCCGTCAGGTAGTCGGTGTTGTCATCCAACTCGGCGGTCGCTGGACATTGTGGCGTAGGTCTTGATGCAGTCTTCTGCCTCGTGACCGTACTGGTGGCAATCGGAGCAACGGGGGACGCGACAAGCACCTTACACCCTTCCAGGCGAATCTCATGGAGAGGCCGTGGACGGTGTAGCCTTCTTTGAGCGTCAGACGTACATTCGGTGTTAGGCTTGACCGCCTCGACCCCTTCTCCCGGAGAGCACCCTGGTGACCTCGGACACCTTCCCGTAGCTCTCCAGCGCCATCTGCACCTGGCCGTTGGGAACGCCGTACGGGACCCAATTAAGATTGAGCCTAACTGCCGTGTTCGCCGGGTCGATTACCAGGCAGCGTCCTCCTTTTCTGCTCAGCTACTTTGCTTCCACCAACTTCTGTTTGGCCACTGGCGACTGCATCCGCAGCATCCTAGAGTCACTAAATAAAGCTACGCTTTCAGAGTACCGAAACTCCCAAACTACGCGTCTGAAGCGCGTCAGGCACCGCCATCTTGGGTCCGCGGCGCAGATGGAGGGGTGCCGGTAGCTAAGCCAAGCCGAGCTGTAGCCGTCGCCTACGCCAGCGAATCAAGGTCGTGTTGTTCGTATCTCGTCATTGGCTACGTTTACATGAATGCGATCGTAGCGCTTCGAATCGAGCAGGGACCAATCGCACGCAGCCTGTCTTCCTACTTCTTCCTCTTCTACCTATCTGGTACCAATCAAAC